>CAUYPK010171383.1:0-25265 GCA_963574355.1 Loris lydekkerianus
CCCCCCCCCCCCCGCCCAAATCTCATCGCTCATGACATTCTCATCACCTTCACTTCAACCCGACACTTACTCCCTCAGCTCCTTCCTCCCTCCCCTACTCCTTCCTTCCTTCCCTCCCGCGCGGGCGGCGCGGGGGGCGGGCCGGGCGCCGGCCCCCGCCCCGCCCCCCCCCCGCCCCCCCCCGCCCCCCCCCCCCCCCCCCCCCCCACCCCCCCCCCCCCCCCCCCCCGCCACCCCCGGGGGGGGGGGGGGGAAGCCTTACAAGACACAAACAAGTGAACACATGCTGGAACTGTCAGTGGAAGCAGAAGACAGCCAAGCAAGGGGGGAGATGTAACAAGGCCATGGGTTTAACAACACAAAACCAAGTGTGACACAGATTGTACAAGGGTCCAAGTAAGCATAAATAACAGAGACGATTATGAAGGAACATTCTTCACTGGAGGAGTGTTGTACATAGACATACTCAAACATAACATAGGCTGTCAGCCAATAAGAGATATATGAGGTCTATAAAGTAATAAATACCACTCAGAAGAGAAGCTTTTTGTTTTTTTTTTTTTTTTAATATTTTTGAGACAGTCTCACTCAGTCACCCTGGAGTTGAGTGCTATGGTGTCATAGCTTACAGCAAACTCAAACTCTTGGGCTTGAGCAATCTTCTTGCTTCAGCCTCCTGAGTAGCTGGGACTACTGGTGCTAGTCACAATGCCCAGCTATTTTTAGAGAAAGGGTCTTGCTCTAGTTCAAACTCCTGAGCTCAGGCAATCCACCCACCTCAGCCTCTCCCAGAGTGCTAGGATCATAGGCGTGAGCCTATGTAAGAGGAGAGGACTTCCATGACTAAACCCAAAGTTCTGTACACCTATATAGTTTTCTGGGGAAGAATGCTCATTTCAGTAGATGGTAACTTAGAACTAATGAGTAAATTTCATCTGGAACTACCACTTCTTGTTCAATAA
Organism: Loris lydekkerianus; assembly: GCA_963574355.1. Taxonomy (NCBI): domain Eukaryota; kingdom Metazoa; phylum Chordata; class Mammalia; order Primates; family Lorisidae; genus Loris; species Loris lydekkerianus. The sequence goes on from CAUYPK010171383.1 coordinate 963, forward strand.
ATGCTGTCTTCAACAAAGGCCAAATATGTCTCACCAATAAATGGCTCTAATTTTGGCAGTGGGCAAGAATTGTCATATCCCACATTTAAAGGTGACACCACTTTATAGAATTTGGCTTTTCTTTCATTTTTAGTGAGCGTAGAGACCTGAGAGAGACCTAGTGAGAGCACTCATTGGAAAACCACACATCTGATATAATCTGTCTCTCATTCTTCAGATTACACCTCGGCTGTTATTACGTCACAAATTTAATTGGCTTATTTTAATCACAGAAAATGACATGCTACTGAAACATGTATTTTCCAAGACAATCCACAAAATCTAAAATACACAATAATAAATATTTGAGGTGAGTTAAACTCAAAATATACTCAATTCTTTTCCAATAGTTTAATTGACAGAGGTATTTCAGATAACTCCAATAAAGAATTGCTTTAGAAATTAAAACTGAGCATCCAGGAGTAGTTATAAAAATGTAAACACTAACATTTACTCATGGAAATAAAACAATATTCTCATGTCATCTTATCACTTAGGAAATGTGTTACCAATCACAGGATCAAAAGTTAGAAGTTATATGTTACAATATTGAAAATATTCATATCAATACGAGTTGGTTTTCTACTCACCCCCTTGCACACAATTATTCCTAGGCAATTTTTAAGTCACTATGTTATTGGCACTAACAATGTTGATACAATTCTTTGGTTGAAGGCATTAAGTCTATTTTGGAGTATCTGATTCCAAGGACCTAAACCAAGGGGTGAAAATGAAAAACTACAAACATGTGGCTGATTAGAAAAATAGTTGTAATAGGCCTTACTGCTGTTATTATTGAATGTACAAGTGAAATAACCATTAGCCTGGTTGAACCACTGGAAAACACCCTATGGTGGTACTTGACTGATTCGATGCATTTTTGTACACAATCGCTGTGCTAATGGAGCAGACATTTACTCCACAACAAAGGAAATCTAAATGTGAGCCTTAGGGTGTACAGTAATTCCAGAATACCAAATCACTGCTGAGGATTTTGAATGACGCCCCTGTTGATCTATTTGCTGGTTAAACCCTTTGTCTCCTCAAAACAACAACATGACACTCAGGACAAATTATTGATACATTACACAATTTCAAACAAAGATAAGTAGGAAATTAAAAATCCATAATAGACATTAGCTTTAGGAAATACACTTAACAGAATACAATTGTTGGGTCTATCCAGATTTTTCTTTGCATATTTCAAGATGTAAAGAATCTGCACGCTAGGCTCCTATCATCACAGAATACTGAATGAAGAACAAAACTGGTTCAGCTACAGAAAATGAGGTGAGCCAAGCTGTCTTTTGATTGCTGAGGATAATCTATAAACACAAGACACAAAGTTGACCCTGCAGGTGATCTCTTCTCACCTCCTCACAAGGGATGGCGAGCTGGTGATATTGTTATAGGGTACAAAACAGCGTTTAGGAAAGGTTCCTAAAGGAAATCATTCTTCCATGCAACCATGTTGCTATGGTAACCAAACCAATCAAGCTTCTTCACAAAGGCTTTCATGGGAAGTTATGTTAGCAAACTCATATAGAAAATATAACTCAACTAAACACTGTATTTGTTACCCCAGTAGAGACTGGCAAAAGGCACTAATCCTTTTAAAAATTGGAGATGTACGTACTTGTTTTATACCAACATGTTAAATTAGACAAGTTCAGTCTTGAAGGCTCTTCTTCAGGTGAAGCAGTACATACCCTTTCCAAAATGGAATCTTGTCCCACCTTCTCAGGACCATGAAAGAATTCTTATACCTTGCTGACTCTTTCATTAACATTTCTTTGCAAACCAACACTATTGATAAACTCATATTGTAAGTGTAACTTACACGAAAAGATCCTAGCCTTCACCACCCAGCATTTTTAAAGCAAGCAAAGTAGGTGGGGAAACAATATGCATTCATTTTATTGAAGGGTATTTTCCTTCAGCGCAGCATGAGGAAGCCGTAATATCAATTATGGCCTTAAATTTAAAGGCCGTTTCATGTTAGTGACATAATTTCACACTAGGGTAACTCCATTCCTATAAGACATTCCTCATGCTAGTTAAATTCGCCACTTAAAAGCAAAACAAAAACTAGGAGCAGGAGCTTTCATGAACTTTAATAATTTGATATCCAGCTCCACAGCCAATGGTTTTCATGAGAAAATGATACTTCATTGTGTTGAGCAAATCTTTCCTATGCCTATCTTTAATTTTATTTAAGAATACTAAAGGAAGTTCTATATCCTCTGACCTAAAAGTTCTATATTTTAGATTAATACAAAACATGCCCCTTATTAATTGCCTGGAGTGATAAAATTCATAAAATATCTAAGAAGCAAACTGGTTATTGGAGTGAAGGGCTCGTGTAGCTAGCCTCTGCCCTACCAGCCACCTTAAATTTCAAAGAGGTGCTGTCCTTTTCCTGGACTCAGGGGTAGGATTTCAAAATTTATGATAACTAGAATTTATTCCAAAATACTTGGCAATGATGAGCAGATTGGCCCAAGGTAAGTTAGGACCGAATTAAAATGAGTTGCCCAGAAGTTTTTAAGAGGTATAACATCATCCATACCATTAAATACAAATTTTGATCTAAAGCATCCCCATCTTATAAGAAATATTTTCAGGACACTTGGGCTTGTGTTAAATCATAACACTGAATTACAATGGAGAAAACCTGAAATAGCATTCAAATTAAAATTATCCACTTTAATTTCTAGGTGTTTGATATCAATAAGCTAAGGTCAATTTAGAGCTTTGGAAAAATAATAGTTTAATTGACTATATCTCTAAATATAAAATTAGCTGGGCCTGGTAATTTTACACCTGTAATCCCAGCACTATGAGAGACTGAGGAAGGAGTAGCAAGGATTGCTTGAGCCCAGGGGTTCGAGGTCACAGTAAGCTATGATTGGTACCACTGTGCTCCAGCATGGGCAATGGAGTGAGACTCCATAAGTGAATAAGTAAAAATTTTAAAGGAACACATCAAAATTATAGACCTAATCCTAAATAAGGAGAGCATTCTACGTTTATGTAGCCACTGACAAATTTACAACATATATTCTCTGACTCACTTTATTTGATTCTATGATTTCAGTAGACAGGCAGGGAGATAAGGGAAGAAAATGAAGCTTAATTCAGTTTAATAACTCATTTAATTATAACACTATGTTTTAGAATAATAATTATAAAATTAATCATTTAGTAAATACTTTTTGTAGGCCAGGCCAAGAATTGTCGTGAGAGCTTTTTTCTTCATCATTATTATAATTATATATAAATGTCTTCAGTTTTCATAATAAAAGAGATGTGGTTATTCTCAATGTATGGATTAAAAAACTGAGTCTGAGACAGGTTAAGTAACTGACCAAAAGCCACACAGTCAATAATAAGTTTCCAAAAATCAAAATCAAATCCACTGATTTTGCTTAATATTCATTTGTCCTAAAAACTGATCAAATATGTATATGTGCTTTTTACAAGATCACTATTTCTTATACATATTATATTAAATTGCTAATATGACATTTATAATTTTTTTGTGTGAGACAGAGTCTCACTATGTTGCCTTTGGTAGGGTGCTGTGGCATCACAGCTCACAGCAACCTCAAACTCTTGGGCTTAAGCGATTCTCTTGCCTCAGTCTCCCAAGTAGCTGTCATTGTTGTTTTTAGCAGGCCCAGGCCGGGTTTGAACCTGCCAGCCCTAGTGTATGTGACTGGCACCCTAACCACTGAACTATAGGCTCCAAGCCAACATTTATAATATTTATGAAATTTCAGGCAAATAGTTAATTTGGCTTTGGTAATTGTGATTTTGTATTTTAGGGATACATTTGGCTATTTTTTAGAGCAATATAAATATAGCCATTCTAAACACATAGCTGTTTGCTCTCACAACAGATATAAACAGTTGCTCCTGAATAGTTGCCCTGCTATCATTTGGAAGACTACAAATGAACTAACCAGGTAAAGATACAGACTACTGCTAATTATAATGTTTGACTAATGCTAAATACGAAATATCGCAAAAGCACACATCACAACAGAACAAGGTTAGGAAGTGATGGTTTAACACGAGTTGAACTTTCGGAGTAAAAAGACAATAAGACTAATTCTAACCTCATTAGAATTAAAAATCACTAACTTTGATGATGAATAAAACACCATGCACTTGCTTTCCAAGTCCTGGGCATTCAGTTGCTAAATGGGGACAACTGCCGTATCAAATTTCGTCACTCATATCTCTAGTTTAAGTAAGTAAATGTAACATATAAACTATATCAAGTTCTAATACAGCATATTTTATATATTTTTAGACTGATATAAGTCATGCTAACAAACTAACTTCATTTGTATCATATTTGGCTAGCATAAGAGATCTTTGAGAAACCTGCGGTACGTATTCACCTGCTATATGGTGTTTTAAGTGGATGCTGCTTGGCAGCCAACCAGATTCCCAGTTAAAGAATCAGGAGATTCTTAGTTAAAGACAGATTTCTTTGTGACACAGCATTTGAAGCTGATAGCTGGAACTGCCAGAGAATTCTTTCAACTGACATATAATCGGCACAAAATGAGCGGAAAGGTCACGTGAGGCTGTCCTGGGTTTTGTCCTCCTTGTCCACACAATGACGCTCCCTGGAAGGACGCATTGTACACAGAGGGCTTCATGTGACAACTGAGTTCAGTGCCTTTGCTTCAAGATTTTTTTTTCTTGAGACAAAGTCTTACTTTGTCTCTCTCAGTAGAGTGCTGTGGAGTCATAGCTCACAGCAACCTCAAACTCTTGAGGTCAATGCTCTTGTCTCAGTCTCCTAAGTACCTGGTACCACAGGGACCCACCACAAGGCCTGACTAGTTTTTTAGAGACAAGGTCTCGCTCTTGCTTACGCTAGTCTTGAACTTCTGAGCTCAGGTAATCCATCCTCCTAGGCCTTCTAGAGTGCTGGGATTACAGATGTGAGTCACCCCTCCTGGCCACTTCAAGATTCTTAAAAGTAGCCATTTCACAGCAGACAGCTTTGTTTTTGAGGTAACAAAACAATGTCATTGTAGACATTCTGAAATTCCATTCTTTCTCTTTATAGGAACAGAAAAATATATATAAATCAATATATTTTAAAATGATATAGGAAAACATTAATATTTGTTAATTTTCTATATATACACCGTATATACTCAAGTATAAGCCAAGTTTTTACGGCACAAAATTTGTGCCGAGTTCGGGTTTTTCGGCACAGATTTTGTGCCCCAAAAACTCGGCTTATACTCTAGTATATATGGTATTTTAAAAATCGCTTGTTATATTTAAATCAACTGTCTATAATGCAGGTACAATTATGATGCCCCACTCCACAGATGTGAAAACTGAGGCACAAATAAAGTCATTTAACCAAAGGTCACTCAGTTAGTAAGTGGCAGAGCACACACTCTACCCTAAGCAATCTAGCTCCATTACACCATCTTTTAAACCTTGGTATTTAGGGTGAGAGAGAGCCTCCGCCCTTATTCTAGCTTTTTGTTTGAAGAGAGTAGGGCAAAAGAGAATATATTCATAACTATAATAGAATACGATCATATTCATTAGCTAATTATAAAATGTCAGAAAACATGTCAAGTTTAAAATAAAGGAATTGATTTCTCAGTAAATGTTTCCTTGAAGTTAAAATATAAACACACATATGCATTTTTGTTATGTATTTATGTCTCTGGATCCATGTAAAACTCAAGGATTAGAGTCAAAAGTTACCTCTATATTACTAACCACTGTCCACTTACAATTTACTCAATGGTGAAAGCTCTTATCCACCTCTACATGAAAACCACAGCAGTCCAATTACTTTACTAAAATACGATGTTCTATGGTCACGTAAAGTGCCCCAACACAGTTGCAATTCAGAAATTAGAATGCCCAGTTCAACATGCTAGTGTCACCCAAAACTCAAGTTTCAGCTCCTCCCTGCTGAAACCAGGGCGGCTACGAACGAGTGAGAAAGGATATGGCCAGGCCCTTCTCCTTTCTCCTCCTCTGAGCCCTTTATTCCTCCGGATCACTGTTTTCTGAACCTCCAGGCTGAGGTAGTGACAAAGAGAGAACAGTGGGAATGCAAACATTCTGAGAAGAGGGCAAGTGGAGCTGACCCCAGGCTCTCGGGTCCACCCATGTTCACAGCTAGCACACACTCTCTGTCTCAGGCGGTTAGGTTCCGGCTTGCTTCAGAGTGCTGAAGTCCACCAAATTTCTGAACTCTGTCCACTGCTGTCCTGAATGCACACTTCATAATCACCCTTGCTCATCATCACTTATTCCTTCTGTGACCCCTGGAAATGCAGGGTAATGTCTGCTAAGGCTTGTTCCTTTCCTTTGGCAGATCTTTGAATAAGGCCCAAGAAGCCCTCATTTTTCTCTCACAGGTGACTGAGATCTTGTCCCCAAGAAACATTTACAAATCCCTCACAACAACAGACTTTGGAGTGGTGGCCAAAGCAGTCACTTTTTTTCCCCTTGACTTTGTAATAAACAACTAAGTGGCCTGGCTCTTGACCCTTTCAGACTTTCTAAGCAAGGTTAGGAGACGTCAAGGCCAGGTGCAGTGGCTCACACTTGTAATCCTATCACTCTGGGAGGCCAAGGCTGATGGATTGCTTGAACTCACAAGTTTGAGAACAGCCTGAGCAAGAGTAAGATCCCGTCTCTAAAAATAGCTGGGTGTTGTGGTGGGTGCCTGTAGTCCCAGCTACTTGGGAGGCTGAGGCAAGAGGATCACTTGCGCCCCAGAGTTTGAGGTTGCTGTGAGCTGTGACATCATAATACTCTACTAGGGGCAAGAAAGTAAGACTTTGTCTCAAAAAAAAAAAAAAAAAAAAGAATAGGGGACCCCAAATCAGCAAGTCCTCTAAATTTCAGGAAACATGTGAAGCTCTGCAGATGCTCCCTTGAAAGTTTCTTTCCCAATTCGCTTGGTTGGGGTAGTGGCAAAGATATTCATGGGATAGCTCTTACCAAAAAATGTGTCTTCATGAATCTTCCTCATTCCCAGACCCTAAAATAATTTTCCAGTATTTTCTTTGAAATTTTATCCCTTGGTTTGGAATCTGAATCTTATATCTATCATCTTTGGGTCACAGCCAATGCTTTTATTTTAATATCTTTATCTGTATACTGAAAATTAGTTTTATGAGCAATTGAAATGTTATCTGAATTAAGTTTGAAATCAATTTCAAATGAATAAGATTCTTTTTTACATTCTAGTATTGTTTTAAGAACTTAAATAGCAATTATGAAAATATCCTCCATATCGATAGCTTTTTATTATCTGTCCATTAATAAAGTGCCAGATATTCAATATTCAGTATTTTGGAATTTTTAATGATTATTGGAGTGTAAATGTTCTCATCATAAGGCTGAGGATGAAATATATTTGTTTTGCAAAATAATGACTCATGATTATTGAAAGATTCATTAACAAATGAACACTATGTGAATATACATTATCCTCAAATGTGTTATATTTCCCATAATATCCTAAGAAAGCTAAGGCAAAAGTCTTTAAATATTCTATGATCTTAGGCAGTTTTATTGCCACCATCTAAGCAAACGTGAAAGTAGAAAACAGACTTTTAGTTGTTTGTTTTGCTTAGTAAGCATTTTCCAGCTTCCATTATTTTGTAAACCCACAAGGAGCTATGCCCTCCCACGTTTCTCACTCTGTACCAAGTCACTAAATTCCCCTAACGATTTAGGACATCTGTTCTCTTTGACTTTTGCCCCTGAAACCTTTATTCATTTAAGGTAATGTGTGCCGCATCAAGGGCTCCAGTACCCTAACTGCTACGGGAGCAAAACAGAAAAATAAAGGGCTGTAAGAACTGGGAATGAAATGTTTAAGTGCAAACTGCTACAAACATATATTCTAACAGAGAAAGTGTATTTTAAACTGTGCACAGCAAGGCACTTACTACAATTTGGAAATTCTCCCAGAGAGAGTAGAACTGTTACATTTCTACCTTGGTTGGAAGGTTGGGCACATGGTGTTGAAGGCTCGTGTTAAGGTACCGCCACACGGGAAGGAGAAATCACAATGATTTACTGAGATAAAATCATTTTGAACTGCATGCACCTGCTTACAAATACCGTCTCAATGAGAAGTAGTATTACCCAGGACTTTTTTGTATTGTCCCTCACAACCCTCTGTGGAGGCTGTTATTTTTATCCTTATGTACACATAAGGAAACACAGAGATTAAAGCAACTTGCTCAAGGTCCCACAGGTGACAAAAGAAAAGAACAGGAATATTGTCTGGTTAATCTTCAACCCCTTCTGTCCCCTAAAACAACTAAGGAAATTTAACAGACTAGAAAGCAGAAAGGATTAGCAGATATCCACTCCCCCAAACTAAACCTAGTGCTCACATTGCCCACACTGGGACTTGCTAAAGGTAACACTCAGGTCAGTCCCTGCATGAAATCCTTCAGTGCTTTTCCATCTGCAGCTGAAGAAAGTCCAGAGGCCCCAGGAAGACTTTCAATACTCAGGGCTCTGCTTCCAACTTACTCAATTTAACACCCCCAACCCCCCCTGTGTGCTGCCAGCCTCCTCCTGGAGCCCTCTTCTCTCCTGGTGTTCTCATCTACCATGTTTTCCCAGTTTTTATTTCACCACTTAAGCTGCTCTTTCTCAGGCTCCTTACAAGTCTCACCCCTTTGGCTGCCCTCTAAATATTCAGTGATATCCCCAGAGGATTTAATCCCTTGCCACATAGCTTTAATTACCATCTATGTTTCAAGTATTCTCAAACTTTTATCTCAATTGCAACTGTGTCTTTGAGCTGCAGAATGGTATAATATTATTCCTCCACCTTGGATGTTTCATGCACCCCTTAAACCTACAGTTTCCAAATGAATTCCCCTTGCCCCAGCAAGGTCATCTGCCAGCGTTCTCCATCTCAGGAAATGACACCATTTCAAGACAAAAGCCTACATCTAGCCTCAATTTCTTCCTGATCCTCTCCTTCCCTTACCCTTTCCAATTCATCAGAAATCCTGTTTCTACTGCCACCACCATATCTCATCCATACTACCTACAATAGCTTCCTAAATGGCCCTCCTATTTCTACTCTTATTACCTCCCAAACTATTCTTCACATAGCAGCCAGAGTAATCTTTTTAAAACAAAATCCAATGTGTCACTCTTCAGACTACAACCCTTCCCATGGTCTTCCATTGTGCCTTAAATGAAATCCAATCTCATTATCAAAACCCAGGAGGCCCTCAGCCATCAGAACTCCAGACCAGCTCTCTCTGATTTTAATCACTTACACTTTCCCAGTCTGCCATCCTTCAGTTCTGCAGGGCTCCTCTGAGTTCATCAAACAGGTATTTCCTCCCTCTTGTCCTTCAATTTATGCAGATACTACTACCTATATCCAGCTAATCACATCTCATCCATCAAAATAGCCACTGAAATACAGAGATTTGCAAGGCCAGGATTCTAAGAGGGCAGACACCACCCTGTATTCCCATCATAGCTCTCGATCAATTTTTAATTGCATTTTCATCTACTATTTGACTCTCCCACGATATGCCAAGCTCCCCAATGACAAGGATAATATCTCTTTGATCACCAGTAAATGCCCAGTGCATGGTGTCTAGCATATAGAGGACATTCTGCAAATAACAGAATTTAGCGTTATGCATGACCTGGATCCTGACTACAGGATCCACAGTCTAGTTCTCAGCATACCTTTAAAAAGTTTAAAGGACAGCCAAGAGATGTGTTCTTGGCATGTGTTATTCCTTCCACCTAGAATATTCTTTCTCCCCTTGCTTAAACTGTCAGATCACTGCTCATTCTTCGGCTCAAACCCTAATACCTTCTATCTGTCCCTACACACACACACACACACACACACACACACACACACATCTATCTATCTTTCAGGGTAGAGTTGATAATTTCCCCTCCTATAAGTTCATTGTACTTCTGTTAAAATATTATCATCCTAAATTAGTGTAAAAATCTGTTCTATCTCATTTAACAGACTAAGCTCATTGAGGGTAAAGACAATTTCCAATTCATATTTCAATCCTCAAAGCCTAGCAAAATCTGTAATAAAAGAATAAATGTTTCAGCCCATCAATCTATTTGGTATTCAAAGAATTTAATTTTCTGCTACAAAAAGTAACCAAATTCCTGTTTTTCCCTCAGACTCTATAAGGTAAATCAGCTCATCATTTACAGTTCAAAGCAGAGCATGCCTTTAATCTATAGGATATTTATCAGGTCCTATCACTCAAATATTTTATTCTTATTCACTAGAGATTATTAACATTTGTAAATTGAGCTAAATATGGATCTAATCCAATTAAGCCATAGCTAAACGAACTTGAATAGGATCTATCTAAAATAATGGGCCTGAAATTATATGAAAGCATACCTACATTTTTTATAATTATTAGTACAATATTTCAAAACACATTTAATTAGCATTTATCACTGTCTTCAAAATAATAAGATAGTAATACATTCAACAATGTGTTGGGCAGTCCTGAATCTATTTTGCCAATATGTCTATTATTTAAAAAAGGGAAGGAAATCCCAGGAAGATCTAATGGTTACACAATCCACAGACAAAGAGCTTGATGCAATGATTACAAATCTTTCACAGAGTCTGATGAAAAAAGAGTCCTATCTGTCTTCAAAGGGCTGATTGCTCTGAACCTGGTGATATTCAAATACTTGCATTAAAATATGAGTAGTTGCTATGGAGTATATGTTTGTGTCCCCTTAAATTCTATGTTGAAACTGTAATCCTCAATGTGATACATTTGGAGGTGGGGCACTGGGAGGTAATTAGGTCATGAGGGTGGAGTCCTCATGAATGAGATTAGTGCCTTTATAAGGAGACATGTGAAAGAGAATATATCTCTCTGCCATGTGATGACATAGCAAAAAGGCATCTGGAAGCCAGGAAAAAATCCTTACCAAAGACTGCATCGACTGGTACCCTGATCTTGGCTTTCCAAACACAAGAATTGTGCAAATGTCTCTTATTTAAGCTGCCCAGCCTATGATACTTTGTTACAGTAGCCCAAATAGACTAAGACCATATATTTATAGGTAGCACCCAAACTACCATGGAGTACAGAGTTGCTGTAGAATTGATTCCAGGTTCTGTGGGGGTTACAGCACTAGTTATCAAGCGATGGTAACTGAGATTATTATTGTCTACACATCTCTAAAAAACATACAACATAAAATGGCAAGGCCATATTTCATCTCAATTAATTGAAACACTTTAACCTTAGACACAAAAATGAAATATGCCGCATAAAATTTGTGAAATTCTACTCTCCAAGTAAAATCAGACAAGTTAAGCCATGGTCAGGTTTGTTATTATCTTAAAATAACTCAGGGTGCTATCATCTTCATAGCATGTGCGGACAAGTGTGTTCCATAAAATGCAGTGCTTAGAAACAAATATTCTTGGAATTACTCTCCCACACTCTGCCACCCAGGCTACACACCCTGTACTCGAGAGCTTACCAAGCTGAACTGCACCCTGGGAGCTCGAGTACCACAAAGAGAATGACCACTACTCAACGCACCTCCCTTCAGAATATGTTTGCTTATAACAGATCTGGACAACATAGAATAATGAAATAACCATAAAGTCAGCTGATTAGGGACAGAAAAGGGTCAGTCTACCGCCAATTAACCACACAGCCTTCAGCAGATCATTCACTTTCTCTCACTTTCACTTTTATCATCTGTAAAATGGGAATAAAATTAATACCTCAGAAAATTACTAGGGAGATTAAATAATGTTACCTGCATGAAATCTCTTCAAACTATATAATTCTGTTAAAAATTATTATAATGAGACAAATGACTTTTCAGAAAATATTTACTGGGTAATACTAGTAAACAAAATGTAAAAATAAACACGAAGGGTTGACTTTGAGTGCTTACGATGCTTGAATCAGGCACACTGCAGGTCACGTTACAGATACTGACTCTTAATTTTTTAAACATCCCTATAGAGTAGATTCTGTTACTGTCTTCATTTTACAAATGAGAAAATGAAGGAAGACAGATTAATTGTCCTGCCTAAGGCCTCACAGTTTACAAGGAAGACCTGAGGTGTGGACCACAGTACTTTTGTTCCTATAGCCCAAACTCTTAGCAGATTTGTTTTACTCCCTTCCAGTAAGTTTGTTTTGTAAAAATAATCTTTGTATGAAGATTATTTTGAACTGTAGTACATGAGGGGAAATAAGCAAAGGATGAAAAGACATAGATGAATTGTATGAAGATTCTGAAAAACATCTAGATACTTTCAAGAGAATCGATAAGAAAAAAAATGTTGTAATAAAGAAACAAGGGGTAAACGAGAAAGGAAAATAAAAAACGGGCTAAAGTCGTTGAATAATGGACACGTGGTGGGGGGGGGATCTCAAGTGCAATCAAGAGCTCTGTGACCAAAAAGAATCTGAAGGCCATGACCTTTCAACTACCCCCAGCAAGCAGTGGCAGAGGAGGTCATGGTGCAGCCACAGTGTCCCCCCTGACCAGTAAGTGGCTACCAGAGTACAAAAAGGGGAGTACAGTGCAAACGGCCATTCATGCCCAAGGACATTCACAATTCTGTTCACAATTTGGGGAAAGTGCATCCAGGGTGGTGAAATCATTGCTCAAGAAATTCCAAACCTCACCAGAGTATAAACTGCTGTTTCCTTTTCCCAAGAATTCTCTTTGATTATTAGTGATGCCATAATAAGGATGAATCAACAGTGATATATGAGCATTTACTGTAAAATTATTATTTTTTTTTAATAATGAACATGCTTCAGGGCGGCACCTGTGGCTCAGTGAGTAGGGCACTGGCCCCATATTCTGAGGGCGGTAGGTTCAAACTTGGCCCTGGCCAAACTGCAACAACAAAAAATAGCTGGGTGCTGTGGTGGGCACCTGTAGTCCCAGCTACTCCCGAGGCTGAGGCAAGACAATCGCCTAAGCCCAAAGTTGCTGTAAGCTGTGATGCCACAGCATTCTACCGAGGGTGAGAAAGAATTTTCTTTTTCTAAAAAAAAGAAAATAATAATAATAATGCACATGCTTCAAAATACTCAAGAACTAGTTTTTTCTGAAGAATCTAGAAGATCCAGCTCCACAGTAAGATATGCACCCAGAAAACATGGGGACTTAGAAGGGACATTTGTCTTAGAAGTTGAACCCAACTTCTGCACTTCACAGATAAGAAAATTGAAAATCGGAGGAACAGTTCTGTTTTTGTTTTCCTAATACTTGAGAATGAGAAGCAAAGGTGGGGAATGGACTCTGCGTGGAGACCGCCTCCAGGCCCGTCAGGAGCTGACCGCTGCACTTGTTCAGATTCTCTCCCTTCTGATGATTATCTCTGTTAGGTCTATCTATTGAATCCCAGGAGAATGTCAGGAAATGTTTAATGTTGAGGTGGTTAAAAAATTAAAACAATCTGGCTTACTCTGTGTCAAAGTACACTTGGCTCGTTTCCATTACACCATTATGAAACTGCTTAGAAGTCTGTTGTGTAAACATGCTCAGAGACTGGACTAGAGGTTACAGAGTCCAAATAGAATCTTTAAAAAACCTCAGTCTACTTCATGATGGCAGCTAAGAAGAGAAACAACAAGGTGAGCATTATTAAAGCCTGCTAAACTTTCTGACAAATGCACACTAAATCCTTTAAATTTAAAATATAAAGTCCTTCTGAACAAGACACATCATCTCCAAATATTAAAAAAGAACTAATATATGTCTCTTTCATACATAGAAAGAATTTGATCATTCTGAAAATGCTTTGCTATATCATTTCAACAACCTGCTGCTTTTATGACTCAACTGTATGGTAAATACTGCAAAACCTCAGAGAAAGTTTCACACAGCAAAGACCATTTACATATAACTAATCTGGCAAGACTGCTCTCCAAATCACAATGTTTTATAAAGGCCATATTCTGATTTTTTTCCTTTGGTGCCTTTTTGACAGTTGGAAATGGGTACAAATTGTAATTTCCTCGTATCTATTTCCTACTTCAGTAATGTCCAGTTAACGTCATTCAAACAGCATGACAGATAAAAGTCAATAATGGAAAGTGTGTGCAATCTTCTGAAAGCTACAATGTGTACTGAATACAAACAGCAGCTGATGGCATATGTGTATGTGCATGTGTATATCAACACGGTCTATACGTATGTCTGATGACTTCTGAGACAGTCGTCAAATAAATTTATGGATTCTGCAATAAAAATGTTACATAAAATGAATATTAATCCAGTGATTTTCAAGCCTCCTAGTCCACCTTTAATTTACCTTAATAGAGAATTAACTTGCAAAAAAGTAATGCAAAACAGTGAAATATGACAGCAGGTAACAGTATTTATGAAAGCAGAACGACAAAAAGATGCCATAGGTAAAGCCAGTGGCATCTGAGACCATAAAGTTTTTCGTCAAATAACACTCCACAATGTGAAAATTATGGGAAAAATAAGCAACGAATTACAAGGAAGAGAAAAAGTCAATTATGGCAATTATGAAAACAGCCACACAACGCTTCAGAAGCGCCCGAGTGAACAAGGCCACAATATACTTGGAGAGATGAGAAAGAGAAAATTAGCCAGTGTTTACACCCACTATATGTGTTTTGTTAACAAAGTGATTTTGATTAAGTTTATGGTCACACTGCAGGATCACAAGACTTCACAAAGAGGATTACTTTAAATATGAAATCTTTCAACTGTAAAACTAATCATTTCTGAAGGAGGCTGGATATTCAATATTTCTCTAAACTGGAGTTCATTCTCGTGCGAGTTCCTACTCTCCTGCTCTCTCTCTCTGTCTCTCTTTTTTCTCCAGATTGCATGAAGCTTCGTTTTTCCATAAATGGGGAACTATGCATACCCCCAAAGAACAAAAAATAATATCTTAAATGAAAATAAATGCAACTTTTCACTTCATGTTAGTACTCTCATAAATTTAATATCCACTCTTCATTATCCAGAGAGCTACATAATATAAAAGACATTTTCTTTCCTATTCTTATTTTATAGATAAAAAAAAAATCAGTAATATAACTGACTTGATATGTTCTTTTTGGAACCCAGAAATATTTTCTTTATTTTATTTTATTTTATTTTATTTTATTTATTTTATTGTTTGGGATTCACTGAGGGTACAAAGAACTAGGTTAAACTGATTGCACTGGTTAGATTAAGTACCTCTTATAATTGTGCCCTGCTCCCAAGAGGTGTGCCATACCCCGTGACCCCCCATCCCCTTCCTTCCTCCCTCTCCCCGCTCCCCAATTTCCCTCGCTTCCCCTTGCATTAGCTCATCTACCACTTTCATATTAGAATTGAGCACATTGGATTCTTGCTTCTCCATTCTTGTGATGCTTTACTAAGAAGAATGTTGGAACCCAGAAATCTTAACAACACCAGTAGCACATCCAGTTCGTTTAGATGCCACTGTACCAGGACTCTTAGTCTGAAAGAAAAACATGGAGTTCAGAGGTTGAGATAGAAGTTCACGGCTTCTCTGACCTACTGTATAGGGAGACCTTGCTAAAGAAAGGAAACTATTCCATGACCTCGTAGTTCCCAACGGGATATTAACATTGGTTTGGGAACACATGACCTTTGAAACTCCTTGAGAATGTTTGAGCATAGCTACTTTGGATAAGCCCTATATCTAAAAGGTGACTGGGCAGAAAGACAGAAAGAACTGAGTTCAGAAAGTGGCGATACGTACCGTATATACTCGAGTATAAGCCGAGTTTTTTTTGGCACAAAATTTGTGCCAAGTTTGGGTTTTTTGGCACAAATTTTGTGCCAGAAAAACTCGGCTTATACTCGAGTATATACGGTATTACAAGTGGTAACATTAACTATTTCCATTTATTCATCATTTTAGTAGATGCTACATAAAAATCCTCATCCTCTAGACGTCATAACAAATATTCAGGATGGAACATAATTTCTATGTTTCATATTAAGAAAAATGAAGCACTATTCAATGGAAAATGGCATCTTAATTATAGCCACCTTCCACAATATCATAAAGATGAATGGAAATTATATCAACACAAATACACACACATAGATACAGTTTATGTTTTAACAAGTATGTTAAAATCCAAGCTTTGAAAAACAACTCTACATCAGGACTGCTTGCTTCCACCTCCCTTTAAAGAAAAATATTAGCCATCATCTGTACCATTTATAAAAATTAAAAAAATTATGAAATTATTAAAAATTAAAGTCAATTTAAGGTTTTACCTTAAATTAAAAAAAACCTCACCTAACAGGCATTTTTTGGAAACCTAAATTTTTATAATTTCTCACATAATTACACAAACTATTCAGAAAGCATAAAAACATCTGGTCTTTTTTGCTCTCATTTGCAAAATGAATTCTGGTAGAAATATAATGAATCTTTTTTCCTTGACATTCACCTACTTTTATTTATTTACATTAATAACTTCATAACAGTGGAATTATTCACAAAAGTTGAATTTTCAACAAATAGTTCTAGGAGAAAAGCATGCCTTTATGTGTTTTTTAAAAAATTAAGTTACAATAAACAAGGAAACTCTTAGGTAGATATATTTTTAGATAGATTTTTAAAGCCTAGATACTAGAAACTAATATTAAAATTATACATATCATAGAAAATATGAAAATTTGGTGATTCACATGATGGAGTTGTTTTATTTTTCAGGACTTTTTGCTCTGTTTTGTTTTGCATACCATTCTCTACCATGCTGGTGTGCAGTGCCACGGTAATAGCTTACTATAATCACTGTAACCTAGGTTGACACCATTTTCCTACCTCAGCCTCCCTAGTAGCTGGCACTGCTAGCTGGGATTGCAGGCATGCACCACTTCACCTCACTAACATTTTTTTTTTTTGTAGAGATGGAGTCTCACTATTGTTCAAGCTGGTCTTAAACTCCTGGTCTCAAGAAATCCTCCTGCCTTGGCCTCCCAAAGTGCTAGGATTATAGGCATGAGCCACTATGCCCTGTAGGTAGGGTTTATTTGTTATAGAAAAAATAATATGTAAACTATTTAGAAATTATTCAAAATAATTCTGTCAAATATCTGACCCTCTTTTATAATTTGCCTATTTTTATTTACTTCAGAAATGATGTTACTAATAACTATTCTGTTCATATATTTCATTTCTAAAACTTTTATGTAAGAGGGAAAAATTACTTCAAAGATAGTAACATCAGTACTAATAAAAATTTGCTTTATTGAGTATACCACGTGTCTGGTACACTACTCTTTAAATGAATTACCCCATATAGTGTTCATAGCCATAGGAAAAGGTAGGTAGGTGCTCCTATTATTCCTTTTTTTTTTGTTTGTTTTGAGACAGTGTCTCACCCTGTCACTCTTAGTAGGGTACCCTGGCATCAGACTAGCTCACAGCAAACTCAAATTCTTGGGCTCAAGTGATCCTCTTGCCTCAGCCTCCCGACTTCGACTACCGACTACGGGTACCAGCCACAACACTTGGCTATTTTTCAGAGACAGGGTCTCACTCTGGCTCAGGCTGGTCTTGAACTCCTCCATTTGCCTTGGGCTCCCAGAGTGCTAGGAATGCAGGCCCTATTGTTCCTGTTTTAGAGATAAAGAAACTAAAGATCACAGAGATTTTACACAGCAGGAATATAAACCCTGGTCAATCCAGAGACAAAGGCAGTGGGCTAGAATATGTAAAGACAACCCCCCATTGAGTTCTCCTTCTGTGGCTTTAGGCAAGACACAGAAACTTTCTCTTTGGAGTATTTTTCCTATGTAAAATTAGAGCAGAAAAGAAAGGGGATATAAAAGAGCTCTATGCAGGCAGCTCAGTGAGTAACTCTTGAATTTTTTCGGGCTAGTTAAAGCAAATAACAACTCACACCATTGTTGGGGCTTTTGCCCAAGGAGGTCAGCATAAACACAGTAACAAATGAAGGAATGGAAAGGGTACTTGCACCCACTAGGTCATCCGAGGACCCTCAGTTAAGGTCCATAATCAGGAGAGATAGTGATGTAGGCATATATTCAAGTGGGCCGCAAAGCGCCAGAACCAGAGTCAGCAAAGCACAACCAGGGCACCAGGCTGATAGAGGAACACTAGGACCCTGGCTCCTTAAGTCTGGTTAGACATTGCCTGGGCTTCTGGGCACCAGCTGTAGCCAAGAGGGAAGTAGAGATTATAGACAGATTGGGCTTTGCATTTGAGGTATGTAGGCATAGAGAATAGGATATGCCTAGACTGGTGTTTGCTATAAATATTGCTGAGAAGAAAATGATGCCTTTCAAAAGACTAAAGGAATGGGCTCAGCTCCTATAGCACAATGGTTATGGTGCCAGCCACATGCACGGAGGCTGCAGGTTCAAACCTGGTCCAGGCCATCTAAACATTAATGACAACTGCAACAAAAAATAGCCGGGTGTTATGGTGGGCACCTGTAGTCCCAGCTACTTGGGAGGCTGAGATAAGAGAATTGCTTAAACCCAAGAGTTTCAGGTTGCTGTGAACTGTGACGCCACAGCACTCTACCTAGGGTAACATAGTGAGACTGTCTCAAAAAAAAAGAAAAGACTGGAAGAATGAAATCCAGGCACACTCCTGCCTCCAGGAACTGTACTCCCTCACTGGTCTCTGCTGACCTCCTCTTTCCCATGGAGTCACCTCTTCAGCATCTTCCCTTGAACGTAGTCCCTAAGGCAGCAGTGATTCTACCCCATGCTGTACCAAATCACCTTATAGCCCCTTGCCACGACATGTTTTTCTACATAGAACTACCACCATTGATTTATTTTGCATATTATTATATATCTGTTTATTGACTATCTCCCTGTTAGAATGTAAGCTCTCTAAAAAACCCTTTATCTTTCTTGTTGCCTGCTGGGTTCCAGGTGCCTAGATCCATGTCTCAACACAGTAGGAACTTATTAATAACCATTTGTCTCAACAAAGTATAAATAAGTTTCCAATCAACATGGTCCAAATGCCATTTTTCATATCCTAGAGTTTTGAGTTTTATGTGCTGCGACATGCATTATATTAATTAAGAGGTGGATACATTGGTTAAAAAATATCCTATAATCCAAGTTAGTAACCTTGAAACTCGCAAATTAATTCAGGCGTAAATACTGCTCATAATGTAAAACTTGAGTGTTTTGATAGTTTAATAGAACACTGACAAAGCAAACTACAAGCTATGCTCTATTTCACAAAGAAAGGCAGCCCTTGGCTCATCTCTAAAAGACTAGAGTTCTTGTTAATCATTGAGAAACAATACTCTTCTTGGAGTGTTTTTTCTTAGCTAAAACAAAAATATTTTTTATGGTAGGACATTACCATAAAAATAATTACATACCACATATATAATCAAAATCTATTCTTACAAAAAATACTAGAAAAATTTTAAAACTCTCATGTTTGACACAGGTCGTGTAATTCTTAAGGTAATTGTAGCTCCTAATCTCAGGACATTAATAGAATCATTTTTAATATTATTATTTCACTGAGGCATATAAAGATTAAATGTTTTTTCTTCCAACTAGACAATAAAACAGACAAGATTTGCAACCATAATAACTGAATTTTAATTTAAGTCAAACTAGACATTCTCTTGGTAGAAGACAAGTGTATCTCTTTTATAACAAAATGAAAACAGTGCTATTTAAAATAAAAGTAGTTTTATTGGTTTTATTTTGAAGCAGTAAAGAGAGAGGAGAGCTTTCCCTACATAATGAAGGATTTGACTATAATTAAATGATACATGATATGCCCACTTCATAGAACATGAGGAAGTCCCATGATATAATGTGGAAATCTGAATTAATGCCGTTCCGTTTCTTATTCAAATTGTGAGGGTTAACTAAAGTTCACTTTATGGATCAATAGGAGAAACAAAAATCTGTTAAGAAACACAGGTTCAACCCATCAAGCAGAATAAAACTATAGTAACTGAAAGAGTACGCTGACTGACTCAATCATGGACTTAGAGAAAAACAAAACAGACCAGGAACAGATATTAAAAAATTACAAAGATGTCAAATAATTTTTTTCATCAAAAGAGCATTGCAAATAATTGGGAAAGGACTGTTACATGCATCTTTTACGGATAAGTAATTCACAATTTTGAATGGAAAATCTAGTTAGAACCTTAACTTTTGTACACAATGTCATATCATTTGCAGATGATTTGGAGGTTAAGATTTTTAGATGTAAAGGTACATTCTTTTCTGAAACACTCAGCTACTTGGAAGTGGTTTAATTCAAAAATCAACTAACAGCATTCTTTTCAAATTTAACTTAACTTGATATAGATTATTTCACTGTTTTCTAATAATATGCCTGAATTTAAAAAAAAAAAAAACTGATTGACTAAATAACAGATTAATCAGTTTGATAGCTTTCTAAAAAAAAAAATCAATCTACATACACATAACTTCTGGCTGTGAATTTGGAGTTTTGCTTTAGTCAGACTTTTTCTGACAAAACACTACCTGGTTTATATGATAAAATTAAAAATAATGAAATTTCATGGTTATTTAGCACTTTTAGGTTCTTCCCCACCTGGATAACTTTGAAAACCACTTGAATGAAGAATAGATATAAAATGGTATCAAGATGAAGAAAATGCCATAAAAATCAGATGACCATCTTGGGAAAGGAAAAAGATCTTTTTTCCTTAAATCCTAAATATGAAAAGAATAACAATAGAGAAAATGATCAACAGATTTGACTATGTAAAGTTACGAATAAAGAAATCTGTGTTAAAAAATTACTAGAGACCAACAAGCAGACCTGAGGTACAATGGTTACAAAACTGACGCAGAGTTAATATGCCTAATACATAAAAAACACCAACTAATGAATAAAAACCCTTAGGCAAGGAAAACACAGAGACAATTCATATAGTAAAAATAATTACTTGCAAACAAACATGAGGGAGAAATTATCGGTTTAGTAATTAAAGAAATACATATTAAAACAATAATGAGGCAGTGCTTTGCTCATTAAATGAACAAAACCTAGATGATAATTGACCAAGGGAAAAAGAAGTAGTATCTTCAATTATCATTGGTAGCATTATCAACACACTTCTATATATTGACCCTAAAAGAAAGAATGCAAAATATAGAAAATGCTGTCTCTGTTAACATGGTTCTTTAAGATCTGTATGTGTAATAGTGGGAGAAATGGTAGGGTTACAGGTGGTGAGCAATGCCCAACAACAGAGAAATGGGGGCCGGGTATTAAAGATGACAGCCGTGATGAGGCCGGGTAGAAAAAACACACTGATGCTGAACCCCGACTGTGTTAGCAAACTCACCATGAAGGACCAGAGTATTTATCAAGGTAGAACAGTAGGTTGTTTCCAGACACAAAGATTATGCATAGCTTTTTCTTGTTTCTAAATACTGTGTAATGAGATAATACTACTTTTATGACTTTAAAACAGATAAAAGGTAAAATAGAGAAAGGTGAAACCTGTATTACTTTACCACTGTATTAGAGCAGTACATTAGAAAAACATAGGTTTCCTGTCTTCTTTCAAATCACCCAATGTAACCCCCGCTATCTTCTCTTACTCTGCCTCTTGTCAGACATAACCAAATGCAGTCAATGTTCTATATGTCTGTGCCTCTGATCTCTACTCAGAATCTGAACTATCCCTAGGGTCCGGTATTTAATCAGAGGACCTACAGTTACACAAATTTAAAATACTAACACATAAATCATATCTTTCTGAAAAAATAATCATGCCCCCCCTTAATTTTTTTTTAAGGATAATTAAACGATTAAAAATGATTAATTGTCCTTTTAATGGACTTAGCAACCTTTTGGCATTAATTTCATCAATTAACTACAGTACTGTACTGGTTCTAATATTGCATCTTTGACAGTGAATGTCACAGTATGTACAAGGGACTTTTATAAACAAAGATCGGTGTCATGTATGGATGATCATGAGAGTTCCCAATATCCCTTCTACGATGACTAATTAGAGTTATGCATTACAACCTGGAGTACCACAGGCAAAGGCTCCGGAGTGGTGGAGATGAGCAAATGCACTCTTAAATCTTTCTGAAGTGAAAATGTGTGGCTGTTTTATATAGCTCCTGTCCTATCCTAATGTTCCTGAGACCATCAGGATTTAGATCTATAATTACAAAAAGGAACCTGATTTTCACCCCGATTGCTAACAGAGAGGGTACCTATAATCACAGTAAAAAGCCAGGACTTGAAAAATGGGAGTTTGCAAGAGGTGAGTGTTCTTATCTCTAGTGGATTAATTGGTTCAAAGTAGCCCTTCCAGTTTTCTGTTTTGTTACAGGGTGGACAAAATGTCACCAAGCATAAGCGCTTCTATCCTTGCTGAGAATCCCCTTTGGTAAGGAAATAAATAAAGCCGTTCTAACAAAAATAGAAGCAAGCTTTTTCATGGTTTTGAGCGAACATGAGATTATTGTGTACAAAAAGCCCTCAGCAATGAGTAAATACAACCCACTACTTCAACAGAGACCTTTGCATCTTTCTTTAAAAAAGCTATAATACACAAATTGATTATATTCTTAACCAACTGCCTTTAAAAATGCTTACCTCTCAGAAACCTGTTTTTGTTCATTTTGATTATTAAAAGTGGAGGTGTATTGCCATAAAAAGACTTAGAACTGATAAAAAAAAAAAAAAGGAAAACTATTGCTATTCACTTTCTAAAACATATTTATAACAAAACATCTTGTATAAAAATAGTAACAATGAAAAATAAATAAATTAATAAAAACTACCTGTAAAAGGCAAATGCTACCATCAAAGTAGTGCTTTGAACCTGTGGTGCTCCGTGTAGACAATGGTGTAGATGAGGGTGTAGACGAGGGTATGGAAGTGTGAGAGAAAGGTATTTGGGGACAAGTATCTCAAGCTTTGTGACCCAGTGAGAAAACAGGGAGGAGGAAGGGAGACTATGTTGTCATGAGTTGTAAAAAAAAAAAAAAAAAAAAAGAAAAGAAAAAGTTGTTCAGCTTATAACCTCCTCCTTTTCATGACTGTTCTATTACAGCTCTTTAGAAACCTTATACTGAACCTGTAGCCCTTGGTTGGGGGTAGGGAGGTTATGGAGAGGTGGGGCCCAGAATTTTCTCTACTACTCCACCACTATACACAGCAAATTATGAGGGATGGAGTCCAGAAGTTACTCTTCTGCCCCCCTGATTTCTTTCACCAATGTCTAACAAGGTCTGATATGTGCTTGTTAGCATTAATTACATGTGACGTTGGATTGGCTTGATCTGTGACAAAATTCAAGGGTATTGTAATAAAGCAAAAAGCATAGTAGAAATGATCCTCAGGGAGGCTCGGTGGTGCTTTTCATGCCTAGAATATGACACCCTTCACATCTCCCTCCTGCCTAGTCAGCCACCCCAGCAGAGAGATGTGTGCTGTGCTGTGCCATGGAGTTTTAAGGTATCAGACCTCCCAGTTTCCTCAGGGCAGCCCAGTCTACACCCTTTATCCCATTGAGAGCAACTCTATTCATTCTCACAGTGCCCTGTTCAGATGTTAAATTATATGATCACCCATCTGAGCCTCCTCTTTCAACCATGTTCCCACACCTTAACTCCTCCCATATGGCTATGCAGTGAAAATGGCTGAAAACAAAGATCACTTGCAGAGCAACAGAAAAGACTCATAAACATATGATAGGAGAGATATAGTAGAACTGATAGCACCCAATTTGTTTCTTTGATTTCCACGGACATGTATTTCTCCACATGGGGCTGGTACAAAATCAAAGAGGACTCCTATTTGCCATCAGATAAAAAACACAGCATCTATTTTCAATTCACTTTCCTTGACATTGTATTTCCAAAATATACATCTTCCACTTGCATTTTTCCTACTAATGTCAATGCTTATTCTAAGCATGAAAATGGTGCGCCTTTATTACATCTATAAGCTTTTTTTTTTTTAATTACTAAATCATAGCCGTGTACATTAATGCAATCATGGGGCACCATACACTGGTTTTATAGACTGTTTGACACATTTTCATCACACTGGTTAACATAGCCTTCCTGGCATTTTCTTAGTTATTGTGTTAAGACATTTATAGTTTACATTTACTAAGTTTCACATGTACCCTTGTAAGATGCACCGCAGGTGTAATCCCACCAATCACCCTCCCTCCTCCCCCCTCCCCCTTT
>CAUYPK010171393.1:0-34278 GCA_963574355.1 Loris lydekkerianus
AAGGGTGACAAAATGAGACTGTCTCAAAAAAAAAAAAAAGCAAGAATTTTACAAAATAAAAATAATTAAGCAGATACATCACTGGTTACATAGTGCAGGAAGACAAATTTCATAAACTTTGCCTATGTAAGTTACTAAACAGCCACCTTAGAAGGGAAAATTATCTAAAATAATGAGTTTTCAAATAAAAAATTATAAGGCATGATGGAAACAGGAATTTATGACAGAAACTCAGGGGAGGAAATGCAGCACATACATATTAATTATGTGCAAGGCTTACAACAATCCAGTAAAAGATACACATAATTATTTAATCGACATAAAACAAAATTCACTCTTGGTCTCTTAAGAGTTAGAAAAATTCTTATTTCAGTTGAAGACACAGAACCTTTCCTATCATTACAAAATATAAGCTTTAAAAGGACAATGTGAAAAACCTCCCGTAATTCCTTAACTCAGAAATGAATAAAATTTGGGTATACTGGTCTGCTTACTTCAACATGTATAAATATTTTAACCAATTTTTAGAAGTATACTATGTGTATTTCCTGCTTCTCCCCCTCCCCCCACCCTCTTTGTTTTTCAGACAATTTCTACTTGGTTGCCCTTGGTAGAGTGCCCTGGCCTCACAGCTCACAGCAACCTCAAACTCCTGGGCTCAAGCAATTCTTTTGCAGCAGCCTCCTGAGCAAGTGGGACTATAGGCGCCCACCACAAAACCTGGCTAGAGACAGGATCTCACTCTTGCTCAGGATGGTCTCGAACCCAAAAACTCAGCTCTCTTTTTTTGAGATAACCATTTCACTCCAGTGCCCTGAGTAGAGTGCTATACTGTCATAGAGACCCTCTTACCCCAACCACAATGCTAGGGTAGTTTTTCTATTTTTAGTAGAGATGAGGTCTAGAACTTTGCTCAGGCTGACCTCAAACTTGTGAGCTTAAGTAATCTGATCCACTTGCCTCAGTCTCCCACAGTGCTACGATTACAGGCCAGAGACACTGCACTTGGCCATTTTTCCCTCTTTTATACTATAAATACCTTACCAATGTGCCTTAACATTTTAAGAAGTTTTGGGATGGCGCCTGTGGCTCAGTGAGTAGGGTGCCGGCCCAATATACAGAGGGCGCCAGGTTCGAACCTGACCCCAGCCAAACAGCAACAAAAAATAGCAGAGTGTTGTGGCAGGCGCCTGTAGTCCCAGCTACTCAGGAGGCTGAGGCAAGAGAATCGCCTAAGCCAAAGAGCTGGAGGTTGCTGTGAGCTGTGACACCACGGCATACTACCAAAGGCAACAAAGTGAGACTCTGTCCCTAAAAAAAAAAAAAAAAAAAAAAAAAAAAAAAATATTTTTAATGGTCATATGATATTCCATATACAGCTAGACACCCCACATTTGATCACTGATTTGTTAGAAAATTAAATTCATAGCTACTCACGAACAACACCTCAATCAGAATAAATAAATCTCTGTTTACATTCCCGATTTTTTTTTTTTTTTTTTTTTTTTGACAGAGTCTCAGTATATCACCCTTGGTGGTAGAGCATTGTGGCCTCACAGCTCACAGCAATTTCCAACTCTTGGTTTTAAGTGATTCTCTTGCCTCAGCCTCAAACACAGTTGGGACTACAGGCGCCCACCACAATGCCCGCCTATTTTTTGTTGCAGTTGTCATTGGTTGGTTAGCTGACCCCGGCTGGGTTCGAACCCGCAAACTTTGATGTATGTGGCTGGCACTGTAAGTACTGTGCTACGGGCACATTTCTTATTCTTAAGATCATTTCTTAAAAGAGAATTTATTAGGTCAAAGATGGCTGACATTTGGTAGCATGCTTTCTGGAAAAGTAGTTTCAACCAGCAGTACATAAAGAGTGTTTATGTAACTGAATTTTCCTCTTCAATATTTTTAATTTCTAAAATGCTTACTAACTGTTAAGTTTATATGTATGTAATTTAATTATATGACAGGCTACCTCCGGTTTCCATTTTAATGCTGAAAAACAACCTTTGTTCAATATCCCCAACCAAAGCAGAAACATCAGGCAGCATTCCCAAAGAAAGGTAACTGAGAATCTGTTTGAATATTTAGAGACACGAAGCTCATTACTTTACAGTACAAACGTTAAAAAATATTAAATGAGGCTGGGAGTAGTGTAGTTCACTCCTGTAATCTTAGTACTCTGGGAGGCCAAGGTCAGAGGATTCCTTGAAGCCAAGAGTTCAAAACCAGTCTGGGCTCCTGTAGTCCTGTGGTTAGGGCACCGGCCACATGCACTGGGGCTGGTAAATTCAAAGCCAGCCTGGGCCTGCTGAACAAAAAACCAAAAATATCTGGGTATTGTGATGGGCCCCTGTAGTCCCAGCCACCTACTCAGGAGGCTGAGGCAAGAGAATTGCTTCAGCCCAAGAGTCTGAGGTTGTGGTGAGCTATGACATCACAGCACTTTACAGAGGGTAACAAAGTGAGAATCTGTCCCAAAGAAAAAAAGGAGTTCAAAACCAGCCTGGGAAACCTAATGAGACTCTATCTCTAGCAAAAAGTAAAAAATCAAAAACAAAACAGGCAGCGCCCATAGTTCAGTTGGCAAGGGCGCCGGCCACTCACACCTAGGGTGGCGGGTTCAAACACGGCCCGGGTCTGCTAAGCAACAAAGACAACTGCAATCAAAAAATAACTGGGTGTTGTGGCAGGCGCCTGTAGTCCCAGCTACTTGGGAGGCTAAGACAAGAGAATCACTTAAGCCCCAGAGTTGGAGGTTGCTGTGAGCTGTCAGGCCACTCTGCCCAGGGCGACAGTTTGAGACTCTGTCTCAAAAACAAACAAAAAAATCAAATCAAAACAAAACTGCCTAGCATGGTGGTATGCACTGGGCATCCCTAGCTACTCAGGAGGCTGAGGCAGGAATACTGATTGAGCCCAGACTTTGGAGCTGCAGTGAGCTACGATGATACCACTGCCCAGGGCAACAGAGTGAGACGTTGTCTCAAAAAATAAAAAAAAACTTTTTTTGAAAATATGTACTATCAACTTCCTTAATAAAGAAGAGTTTGTGTTTTTTTGTTTTGTTTTGTTTTGTTTTGAGACAGAGTCTCACTTTGTCACCCTTGGTAGAGTGCTGTGGCATCATAGCTCACCACAACCTCCAACTCTTGGGCTCAAGTGACTCTCTTGCCTCAGCCTCCCGAGTAGCTGGGACTACAAGTGCCTACCACAATGCCAGGCTATTTTTGGAGATTGGGGGTGGGTGGGGGGGGTGGATCTCACTCTTGCTCAGGCTGGTCTCAAACCTGTGAGCCCAGGGCAATCCACCAACCTTGGCCTCCCAGAGTGCTAGGATTATAGGCATGAGCCACCATGCCTGGCCTAATAAAGAAGAGTTTTTAAAAAGAAATTTACTTTGCCAACCTTGGCTAAACAACTCAAAAGTTTTTATAATTTCATTTAATACTTTAAAAAAAAAATACTTTATGTAACTTTTTTAGTTAGCCGATTATGGTTTCCTGTAAGAGTTTAAGTGTATGCATAATTTCCTGCCTTAACTCCCCAAAATAATGGGATTAACATTTCAAAAATCACTTGTATTTCCAGAGAGCCTAGTATACTATAGTGATGTGACAGAAACAAATATTTGCTAATTTTAATCTTTTGATATTTCTTGCAAATTACCAAAATAATCCTAAAAAAAGGCTTAAATGTTCATGCTTACCTAAATAAAGAAACATAACTCCAATCACACATATTACCAAAGCACTGTATTAAAAGTATTATATTGGTTTTCTTTTCTTTCCTTCTTTCTATGAGTGAGATGAGGTAACAAGGTCTTGCTCTGTTGCCCAGGCCAGAGCGAAGTAGTATAATCATAGATCGCTGTCATGTGAAACTCCTGGGTTCAAGCAATCCTTCCACCTGAGCCTCTTGAGTAGTGGCATATAGGCACAGTCCACCAAACCCAGCTACATTTTCTAGTATAGCTTCCCTTTCTATCTTGTTGACTCAGAAAACCAACCCTCAGGCTCCCCGGCACCTGTAGCTCAAGTGGCTAGGGTGACACCACATACACTGGAGCTGGTGGATTTGAATCCAGCCCAGGCCTGCCAAACAACAATGACAACCAAACCAAAAAAGCCAGGCATTGTGGAGGACGCCTGTAGTCCCAGCTACCTGGGAGGCTGAGACAAGAGAATCACTTAAGCGCAAGAGTTTTAGGTTGCTATGAGCTGTGATACCACCATACTCTACCCAGGGCAAAAGCTTAAGATTTTGTCTCAAAAAAAAAAAGAAAGAAAGAAAAGAAAACGAACCCTCAACCCCTTCTTTCCAAAAAAGAAAAATAGAAACACTCTAAATCAAAGTATCTATTTTTTAACTGCATTTACTCCAACACTGAAAAGGTTAAAGTCATTTTAACAGGGTGGCACCTGTCACTCAGTGGGTAGGACACCCGCCCCGATACCTACTCTATAAAAAAAAAAAAGTTATTTTAACAAATAGATTTTTTTTTTTCACAGTTTTTGGCTGGGGCTGGGTTTGAACCCACCACCTCTGGTATATGGGGCTGGTGTCCTATTCCTTTGAGCCACAGGCACCACCCTCGATGTCCAGAGCCTCAAGCTGTTGCTCTGGGTAGAGTGCTGTGGAATCACAACTCATAGCAACCTCCAACTCCTGGACTCAAGCGATTTTCCTGCCTCCGCCTCCCAAGTAGCTGGGATTACAGGCACTCGCCACAACACGCGGCTATTTTTTTGGTTGCAGCCATCATTGTTGTTTGGCGGTCAGGGCTGGATTCAAACCTGCCAGCTCAGGTGTATGCAGCTGGCACCTCAGCCACTTGAGCCACAGGCACTGAGCCTAGATGCCTAGTTTTTTAGAATAAAAGAAATATAAGAACTTTTTTGATATGATTACCTTACATTTGTAAGGAAAAGTCCAAGTTGTAATTGAGTCCATCACCCAGGAAGTGTGTCCCTACACTGTACTTGCTATGTGGGATCTTGCAGAACCTCCTCCCCCTAGAGGTCATCTATTAAATGTTATGAGCAAAGCAGTATTGTAAATGCTAATACATTTTCAACCATATAAAGTAGGTGAACCTCATAAAGTACCTATTATTTCTGTTTTACAAAAGAGACAATGAGGTTGAGGAGGTGGCAGAAGTGTTTTAAGTAACAATTTTTGGAAAATATCATATAAATTTAGCCAGGCATTGTGTTGTGCACCCAGCTACTTGGGAGGCTGAGGCAAGAGAATCACTTAAGCCCAAGAGTTTGAGGTTACTATAAGCTGTGATGCCACAGCACTCTACCAAGGGCAACATAGTGACTCTGTCTCAATTAAAAAAAAAAAAAAAAAAAAAAAAGGCTTGGTCCCTGTGGCTCCAGTGGAAAAGGCACCAGCCACCAGCCACATAGACCTGAGCTGGCGGGTTCCAATCCAGCCTGGGCCTGCCAAACAACAATGATGGCTGCAACCAAAAAACAGCCAGGCATTGTGGCAGGTGCCTATAGTCTCAGCTACTCGGGAGGCTGAGGCAGGAGAATCGCCTAAGCCTAGGAGTTGGAGGATGCTGTGAGCTGTGATGCCATTGCACTCTACCCGGGGTGACAGCTTAAGGGTCTGTCTCAAAAAAAAAAAAAAAAGAAAGAAAAGAAAATATCATATAAATAACCTGTAGTAATAAAGAGTATATTTCTCACCAATAAAATATTTTAACTGAAGTCACCAAAAATTCTAATTTCCTATTACTCTATAATATATATATATATATATATGTATATATATATATATATATATATCTATATATATATGCATTGTTTTTGTTTTTTGAAGGAGTTTCACTCTGTTGCCCCAGGCTACAGTGCCTTGGAGTCTTAGCTCACAGGAAACCTCAAATTCCTAGGCTCAAATGATCCTCTTGTCTCAGCCTCCCCAGTAGCTAGGACTATAGCCATAGGCCAACATGCCCCCCGCTAATTTTTCTATTTCTTAGTAGAGACAGGATCTCACTCTTGCTTAGGCTAGTCTTGAACTCCTGAGCTCAAGCAATCCATCCACCTTGGCCTCTCAGAGTGCTAGAATTACACGTGTGAGCAATCAGCTCAGCCTACTCTGTAATATTTTTTAAATCTACTTTTTGCCCAAATAGTCCACAGGAATGGGTAATTTTTTTTATGCAGAATCTCTGGCTGTACAAAACCTTCAAAATAAGGTCAACCTGTATAAGCTGTATTTACTAACTAGTTGCTAGGAGCTCAAAATTAAACTTCATATAGAAACAATGTTCCAAATAAGAGGAGTTCCAGAGCAGTTTCTACTACAGTTAACCCAATATAACTGAATTTAAAACTGTAGAATATAACCCATTCCACAAATAATGCAAAGAACTACATTCTGTATCTCAACACCAGACCCATCTGTACCCCCATTAAAGCTACAGATATCTGGTAATGGGAAAACTGAGTATCTACATGCAAAAAAAAAAAAACCAAAAAACCTTATCTTACACTTACACTATTATCGACATTAACTCAAAATGGAACAAAAGCCTTAATTTTAAGAGCTAAAGTATAAAACTCTTAGAAGAAAATATACAGAGAAACCTCATGACATTTGGCAATGGTTTCTTGGATATGACACCAAAAACAGACAAGAAAAAACAGATAAGCTGGACATCAAAATCAAAAACTTTTGTGTATCAAAGGGCACTATCAACAGAAGGCAGCAACCCATGGAATGAGAGAAAATATTTGCACATATATTTCATAAAGAGTTGATACACAGAATATATAAAAGGAATTCTCATAATCAGGGCATTGCCCGTAGCTCAGTGGGTAGGGTGCTGGCCACCTACAAGGTTGGCAGGTTCGAACCCAACCCAGCCAGCTAAAAACGACAACTGCAACAACTACTTAAAAACAAAAAAAGATAAGACAGGCCTTGTGGTGGGAGCCTATAATCCCAGCTACTTGGGAGTCTAAGACAAGAGAATTGCTCAAACTCATCTAGAGTTTGGGGTTGCTGAGCTGTGACGCCACGGCACTCTACCCAGGGCAACAACTTGAGACTTCTCAAAATTAAAAAAAAAAAAAAAAAAGAATTCCTATAATCAAAATGGCTCTGCTGGGTTCAGTGTTTCACACCTATAATCCTAATATTCTGGGAGGCTGAGGCAGGTGAACTGCAAGCTCAGGAGTTCAAGATCAGCCTGAGGAAAAGGAAGACCCCATATCTACTAAAAGGAGAAAAACTAGCCAGGTGTGGCGGCAGGTGCCTGTAGTTCCAGCTACTTGGGAGGCTGAGACAAAAAGATTGCTCAAGCCCAAGACACCACAGCACACTACCCAGGGTCAGAGAATAAGATTCTGTCTCAAAGAAAGAAGAAGCCTCTTTCTCCCTGGCTGCCCGAGGATCACCCACCATCATGAACGACCCAGTAACTATCCGGACCAGGAAGTTCATGACTAACCGACTACTTCAGAGGAAACAAATGGTCATTGATGTCCTTCACCCTGGGAAGGCACCAGTACCAAAGACAGAAATTAGAGAAAAACTAGCCAAAATGTACAAGACCACACCTGATGTCATCTTCGTATTTGGATTCAGAACACACTTTGGTGGTGGGAAGACAACGGGCTTTGGCATGATTTACGATTCTTTGGATTATGCAAAGAAAAATGAACTCAAACATAGACTTGCAAGGCATGGCCTGTATGAGAAGAAAACGACATCAAGAAAGCCCCGAAAGGAACGCAAGAACAGAATGAAGAAAGTCAGGGGGACTGCAAAGGCTAACGTTGATGCTGGCAAAAAGGCGAAGGACTAAAGACTCCACAGTGATGTTATATGCAGCCCTTGTATAGATTTTTCACAATAGGATTAACAAAGACTTTTCATGTGAAAAAAAAAAAAAAGAAAGAAGAAGAAAAAAAAAGACGTGCCTAATCGGAAACAAACAAACAAAAAAATTCAAAAACGGGCAAAGGTTAGCCGGGCCTTGTGGAGGGCATCTATAGTCCCTGCTACTTGGGAGGCTGAGGCAAGAGAATCGTTTAAGCCGAATAGTTTGAGATTGCTGTGAGCTGTGACGCCACAGCACTCTACTGAGGGTGACATAGTGAGACTGTCTCAAAAAAAAAAAAGGACTTGAATAGCATTTCTTCAAAGAGCATATACAAATGGATAAGAATCACATGAAAACACACATGACATTACTAATCATTAGGGAAATACAAATTAAAACCACAATGAGGTACAATTTCATACTTATTAGGATGACTGTTATTCCAAAAACACAGAAAAGAAGTGCTAGTGAGAAAGAAAATGGAGAAATCAGAAGCCTTATGTATTGTTGGTGAGAATAGTCGGGTAGCTGCTATGGAAAATGATATAATAGTCCCTCAAAAAACTAAATGCAGAATTACCATATGATCCAGCAATGGATCAGCAATTCTACTTCTAGGTAACCCACAAGCATTAAAAGTAGAGACTCAAAACAGTACAACCCACATTCACAGCAGCATTATTCACAAAAGCTAAAAGGCGGAAGCAATCTAAGTGTCTTATCATTGAATGAATGGATAAACAAAAGATGGTGCATATATACAATTAAATAGCATTCAACATCAAAAAGGAAGGAAACCCTGACATATAATATGATGAACCCTGAAGCCAGGTGTGGCGGCTCATGCTGGGAGGCCGAGGCTGGTGGACTGCCTGAGTTCACAGATTCGAGACTAGCCTGAGTCAGAGCGAGACTTCGGCTCTAAAGATAGCCTAGTGTTGTGGCAGGTGCCTGTAGTCCCAGCTATTAATATTAGGGAAGCTGAGGCAAAAGAAATGCTTGAGTCCAAGAGGTTTTTTTTTTTTTGAGACAGAGCATCAAGCTGTCCCCCTAGGTAGAGTGCTGTGTCATCATAGTTCACAGCAACCTCCAACTCCTGAGCTCAAGTGATTCTTCTCTCTCAGCCTCCCAAGTAGCTGGGACTACAGGTGCCTGCCACAACACCCAGCCATTTTTTGCAGCCATCACTGTTTGGTGGGCCCCGGGCTAGATTTGAACCTGCCAGCTCTGGTATATGTATGTGGCTGGAGCCCTAGCAGATTGAGCCACAGGCGCCAAGTCCAAGAGTTTGAGGTTGCTGTGAGCTATGACACCACAGCTCTTCTACCAAGGGCAACAAAGCGAGACTTTCTCAAAAAAAAAAAAAAAAACATATATATATATTTATATGGATGAACCTTGAGGATTGTTTAGTGCATATGGAATTTCAGTTTGAGAAGATGAAAAAGATTGTAAAAATGGATGGCACTGGGTTACGAATGTACTTACTGCCACTGAACTACATAGTTAAAAAATGATTAAAATGATACATTTTGTTATGTATACTTTAATGCTTTAAAAAAATCCCTAAAGATCTTCATTTAATTCAAAGGTTTTCAATAGACTGAAGACAAGGATTCTGGAATAGAAAAACAAAATCTTTTCTACTTTTTTCTAATAAACACAAGAGGCAGAATATAACAGGGATAGAAGAAAAGAATGGGGGAAAGGACAAGTAAAATTTGCCCTCTTAACCCACCTTTTCAGTAATTACTTCTTTTTGAAAAATAACAAAATATCTGTAGACAAAAAAAATAAATAAGCAATGGTCAGTACACAATGAAACATTTAGTCTTAATTCTGCATTTAAAAATCCACAATATATCTTTTTCTGGGCACTTCATAAAAAGAAATAGAATGGGAGAATAAGCAGGGATGGTGAAAAGAGAATGGAAAAAAAGATGACAAAAATCGTAGGAGCTGATCACAAGACAATCTTGGGGGAACCCAAGATTCTTAGGGAAGAAGAAAAGGCAACCCAGGGCCAGTTGGAGAATTATTCTTTTTTTGCTTTCTTTTGGTCTAAACAGGTGGTTATCAACATTCCTAATGCCGTGGCCCTTTAATACAGTTCCTCATGTTGTGGTGACCCCCAACCATAAAATTATTTTCATTGCTACTTTGTAACTGTAATTTTGCTACTATTATGAATCATAATGTAAATATCTGACAAGCAGGATGTATTTAGGCTACCCCTGTCAAAGGGTCGTTCTACCCCCAAAGGGATCGCGACCCACAGGTTGAGAACTGCTGGTCTAAACCAAGGAAAAGGCAACCTGAGGGCAAAGAAGACATGGAATTACAAACCACAGACCGATAACTGGAGTTCTGCCTAGAGATCCATTCTCATAAATTAATTGGGTTCTGCTTAGGCTAAAGAAAGCTGGGAAGAGTCCACCATCAGCCTAACAAGAAAAAAACTGGATAAATGACAAAATTAAACCTTTTTTGAAGCCATTAAAGAGTTGATGACTCAGGGCAACAAAGCAACCTCAAATCCAAGAAAAGACAATCCCCTTCCTCGGAGAGACATGCCGCAAGCACTGGCTCACTTGTGGTAGAGCAAAAGAAAAACAAAGATTCTCTAAAAGCAGGTTAAAAATACTCGTCTAAAATTATTAATAAATTGCTACAGGCAAAGAGTGTGGGTCAGCATGAGTGGTATTATTCCCGGGAGCCACAGGCTCAACGGGAATTCAAACCTATTTGCAAGACCTTTGTCAGACCTTCAGCAGGTGCTCATGCTATGATGGGAACACTGAACTGGAGCTTCCTCCAGGCTGGAAGTAGCTTCTACAATGGGAAATATACAAAGCCCCAAGAAACAAAAGTTTGAAGACACTGGAGGAACAGAAAGCCCAGTCACCCTCAGGGCACAAGTGAAGATGTGATTAAGGAGGGGCAAAGTGTGAAAGAAATAACAGTCCACCAAGAGCCAAAAGGCAAGAAACCGTCTTGGGCTCAGTGCCCATAGCACATACACTGGGGCTGGCAGGTTTGAATCTAGCCTGGGCCAGCTGAACAACAATGACAACTCCAACAAAAAATATCCGGGCTTTGTGGCAGGCGCCTGTGGTCCCAGCTACTTGGAAGGCTGAGGCAAGAGACTCGCTTAAGTTCAAGAGTTTGAGGTTGCTGTGAGCCGTGATGTCACAGCACTCTACCAAGGGCCACATAGTGAGAGAAAGAAAAAAACAGAGAGAGAGAAAAAAGGAAGAGTTTTGATCTACCACTGAAGCTGGAGCAGAAAACTTTTTTCCAAATAAGACTTGCAAAGATACAAGATACAGTCTTGAGGTTTGATCACTAAATCCTACTTACTTCTGATCCCCAAGCACACAGGGCTTATTCATATTTGAGACTGGACCAGGAAATAAGCCATTCCTGACTCCACCACCAAGCTAACCAGTACCAATTAAGGCAAGGACAGACTACTTCTGGGAGAGGGTCAGGAGTACAGGGAAAGCTAAGAGCTGATCAGGAAAGGTTGTGAAACATCTTCCCAACTCCCAGCTTAAACACAAAATAACAAAAGAGAAATTTGAAGCTAATAGTGAACTTAAGGTACCCTTTGCAACAACAAAACAGAAATTCAGCTTAACTGACTCAATGCCCTACACTCCCTACACTAAAAGTCCAGGAATCCAATTTTCCATGTATAAATACTATTGTTTCAGTGTTTATACACTGAAACACACAAAAACAAATTTTTACAAACCACTGTGAAAAGACAATAAAACCAGAAATCAATGAAGTTACATACACAATGAAACTCAAAGTTGAATTTTTTACCTCTAGCAGGAGTGAGAGAAAAAAAGACAAAAGACCAATAGTGGGAAAGAAAAGTGGATTATCACTACCAATTCTATAGATTACGAACTATCACAAACAACTATTATGAAAAAAAAAAAAACCCAAAGACAATACACATTAATTTCGGCCCAGTACAGGTTAGAGATTGCCTAGATAACATCAGCAACAACCTAATTTTACTATTTAAATTTAAATGTAAAGGAAAGAGTTCTAAACATACATATGCAACTTCATCTTGGTTAATACTATTATTTATGTTAGAATTTAACCCACCCTTTTATTATAGGTTGAGCATACCTTATCTGAAATTTTGAAATTCAAAATGCTACATAATCCAGAAATGTTTTGAGCAAGGACATGACATTCAAAGGAAATGTTCAATCCATATAACGCAAATATTTCTAAATCTAAAAAATCCAAAATCCAAAACACTCTGGCCCCAAAGATTTAAGATGAGGGATACACAATCACTAAAAAATAAATAAAAATTGGGAAATAAGTATGCTCTTGAAATAAATCTACTAATGAATGAAAATGATACAATTAAAGTAGATTATATCACAAAACAAACATAGTAAGAGGCCAACAATTTAATCCTTAGAATTCATGACATTAGAGGGGAAAAGTATATAATGCAAAACAATTTCCCACCTTTCAACATCTGAGTCAGATATGATTTCAGGAAATTTAAAAAGTTGACTGCCCAACAATCCAAAACTAGGCAAAGTCTGCTTTCTACTTACTACAGCCCAGGTAAATGGATTGAGGGAAGAGGAGGTTTGGAGATGGAGAAAGAGCCTCTTCCAATGTTTATTATAATCAGCAACATTAATTCTCCTGGTTTCTCTATAGACTACCACCCCAAAAGTTCAGACTTACATCCAACTACCTTCAACACTTTTACCTGGCACTTCAATTTCAATTTACCTAAAACCGAATTGATTTTTCCCATACCAATCCATACCAAAACCTGCTTTTCTTTACGGTATTTTTCCTACTATAATTTTCATCATAGGTAATACCAACTACCATCACCTATCTAATCAACCAATCCAGAAACTTAGAAGCTATTCTAAACATGCTAGTTATTATCACCCTTATAGTCAATCACCAAATCCTGACAATTTAAACTCTAAAATATTTCTTACTTTTGTACTTTTTCCTTTCTTTCTTTCTTTTCTTTTTTTTTTTTTTTTTTGCAGTTTTTGGCCGAGCTGGGTTTGAACCTGCCACCTCCAGCATATGTGGCAGGCACCCTGCTCCTTTGAGACATAGATGCCGTCCCCACCTTCCTTTCTTTTTAAAGACAAGGTCTCACTCTTGCTTAGGCTGGTCTAAAATTTCTGAGCTCCAGGGATCATCCTGCCTTGGCCTCCCAGAGTGACCAGACTACAGGCATAAATCACCCCGCCCCAGGCCAGTCCTGTCCCCTTTCAATCCATCTGCCTAAGGCTGGGTGCAGTGGCTCACACCTCTAATCCTAGCACTTTGAGAGGCCAAGGCGGGTGGATTGCTTGAGCTCAGGAGTTTGAGACCAGACTGAGCAACAGTGAACCCCATTTCTAAAAAAAAAAAAAAAAAAAAAAATATTTAGCGGGGTGTTGTGACAGGCACTTATAGACCGAGCTACTTGGGAAGCTAGGTAAGGCAAAAGGATCTCTTGAGCCCAGGAGTTTGAAGTTGCTGTGAGCTATGATGCTACAGCATTCTACCAAAGGCAACAAAGTGAGACTCTGTCTCAATTTTTAAAAATAAATAAATAAATAAATATATCCATCTTCCACACTTCACAAATCTGCCTGTTCCTCTCACCAAGTTTCCCATGAACTGCCTTCAAAATAAAGACTAAACTCTCTGGCATTGTATATAAAACCCACAATATCCACCGCCTCATTCCCTGCACTGCAGTAATAATAGCACCTGCCCACACTGTGCCTCTATTCATGCTTCTGCTCTTGCTTGTACCTCAAACGTTTTCAACTAATTCTTATCTTCATTCTTTTATGCTGGACGCGGTGGCTCACACCTAATCCCAGCACTTGGGAGGTCGAGGTGGGTGGACTGCCTGAGCTCACAGGTTCAAGACCAGCCTGAGCCAGAGTGAAACTTCGTCTTTAAAAATAGACGGGCAGTGGCGGCGCCTATGGCTCAGTGAGTAGGATGCTGGCCCCATATACTGAGGGTGGTGGGTTCAAACCCGACCCTGGCCAAACTGCAACAACAAAAAAAATAGCTGGGCTCCTTGCCTACGGCTCAAGTGACTAAGGCACCAGTCACATACACCTGAGCTGGCGGGTTTGAATTCAGTCTGGGCCCACCAAACAATAACGACACTGCAACCAAAAAATAGCCAGGCATGTGGTGGGCGCCTGTAGTCCCAGCTACTTGGGAGGCAGAGCAGAAGAATCACTTGAGCCCAGGAGTTGGAGGTTGCTGTGAGCTGTGATGCCACAGCACTCTACCACTCTACCCAGGGTGACAGCTTGAGGCTCTGTCTCAAAAAACAAACAAACAAACAAAAAAACGCCAGGCATTGTGGTGGGCACCTGTAGTCCCAGCTACTTGGGAGGCTGAGGCAAGAGAATCGCGTAAGCCCAGAAGTTAGAGGTGGTTGTGAGCTATGATGTCACAGCACTCTATACCAAGGGTGACAAAGTGAGACTCTATCTCAAAAAAAACAAACAAAACTCAATACAAGAATCATGTACCCCAACAAATATTCACCTCCATAGCCCCAAATCTGTGCAAACCTTGTGATTATCTCTACCTTAGCTCTTAATAAATCACATTAAAATAATCTGTTTCTTCATCTTTAATCATATTTTACTATACAAGTCTTGAAGGCAGAAAACTGATCTATAATTCCAGTAACCTGGCACACAAGTTAAATCAATCTTTGTTGAATTGAACCATCCACCTTTTCTCATTTCTCTCAAAAAGATCACATTAGATGGGAGGAAACTGTATCACTGCAACATAAACAATCTTCACTACAGTGCTCAATTCTTGCCCACAAAAAAAGGAGCCTATAAATAAAACTAAAAATGTTCCCTCCTCATAAAATTTCCTTTCCCTTCACAAAATCTGTAATACATGTACCAAGCAATCTTTGAAACAATTATGATTACAAATTGTCTTGTGTTAACAGTAAGATCACAATAATGATACAAGCATAAACTCAGTTGATAAATTTGCTATTGAGGGGGTGTGGCATAGTGGGTCACATCTGTAATCCCAGCACTTTGGGAGGCTGAGAGAAAAGGATCACTTGAGGCCAAGAGTTTGAGATCAGCCTAAGCAATATAGTAAAACCCTATCTCTATAAAATATAAATAATATGAAATAAAATAAATCCTCTATTGAGGTCTTCAGTGTACAAATCTTTAAACACATGAACAGAAACAGCTTATTGTATATGAAGATTTATTAAGAACTTACGGTATCAGAAAATAAAAAAAATAAAAAACCTTACAGTACCTAGGAAGCAAGTATGTCTGCTGAAAGAGAAAAGCAGTACAGCTCAAGCATCCCTAATCTGAAAATCTGAAATCTAAAATGCCCCACAATCAAAACTGTTTTGACCATCAACATGACAGAAAAATGGAAAATTCTATACCAGACTTCATTTGACAGGTCAGTCAAACACAGTCAAAACTGTCTTCAGGGCGGCCCGGTGGCTCATTCCTATAATCCTAGCTCTGTGGGAGGTCGAGGCAAGTGAATAAACTCAGGAGTTCAGAGACCAAGAGCAAGACCTTATCTCTACTAAAAACAGAAAAAAAAATTACCCAAGCGTGGTCGCAGGTCCCAGCTGTTTGGGAGGATAAGTCAAGAGAATCGCCTGAGCTCTAGAGTTTGAGTTTGCTGGTAAGGTACAGTGACACCATAGCACTGTCTCAAAAAAACCAAAAAACAAAAAACTGTTTCATGCACAAAATTATTTAAAATATTGTATAAAATTAACTTCAGACTCTGTGGACAAAGTATATGTAAAATATACATACATGTCATGTTCAGACTTGGGTCTTATCCCCAAGATATTTTACTATATATGTATATGCAAATATTCCAAAATGAAAAAAATCTGAAATCCAAAAGACTTCTGGTTCCAAGCATTTCAGATAAGGGATAGTCAACCTGTACTCATATATCACAAATTAACAGAAAAGGAAGCCAGCCTATAACCCTAGTACTCTGGGAGGAAGAGGCAGGAGGATCCCTCGAGCTAGGAGTTCAAGAGCAACCTGAGCCAAGAGTGAGATGGCATCTCTACTAAAAATAGAAAAATTAGCCCAGTGTCATGGCAGGCACCTATGGATTACTTGAACCCAGGAGATTAAGGTTGCAGTGAGAGAGACTGACAAAATGACATTATATCCATTAAACAGAATGAGATACTGGCTCCTGTGCCTGTGGCTCAAGCGGCTAAGGCGCCAGCCACATACACCTGAGCTGGCAGGTTCGAATCTAGCCAGAGCTCACCAAACAACGATGGCTGCAACCAAAAAACAGCTGGGCGTTGTGGTGGGCACCTGTAAAGTCCCAGCTACTTGGGAGGCAGAGGTAGGAGAATCGCTTGAGCCCACGAGTTGGAGGTTCCTGTAAGCAATGATGCCACAGCACTCTACCCAGGGTGACAGCTTGAGGCTCTGTCTCCAAAAAAAAAAAAAGAATGAGACACTGTCTCAGAAAAAAAGAAAGAAAGGCCAGGCCTGGTGGCTCAACCTGTGATGTTCGCTCTCTGGAAAGCCAAGGCAGAGTGTGCTTGAGCTCTGGAGTTCAGAACAGCCTGAGCAAGTGAGAGACCCCCGCCTCTACTAAAAATAGAAAAACTAGCAAGGTATCGTGGGGGCACCTGTAGTCCCGGCTACTTGGGAGGCTGAGGCAGGAGGATCGCTTGAGCCCACAAGTCTGAGGTTGCTGTGAGCTGTGGCACCATGGCACTCTACCAAGGACAACAGAGTGAGACTGTCTCTCAAAAAAAAAAAAAAAAAAGGAAAAAGTGGATAATAAATATAAATAATGAAATTGTAATAAAGACTACAAATTAAAATTTAAAAGCAAGAAAGTCAAAGTTTCCAATAAAATTTTAGGCATGTATAAATTACAGTTGGCGATACAAAGAATAATACATGCATAAAATGTTCTGGAATAGGCTTCTAAAGGAGTTCATGGAGGAATGACCTCCAGACCAAGAGGCAGGAACCCAGGTTCCAGTTCTGAATAGATCATTATTTAGCTATGTGACACTAACAAAAGATGCAATCATTCTAGCATTTCATTTCTTCAAAAGCAGTTACTGGATGCCAGTTCACTACATGTAAATTTTACCTTAAAAACAATGAAAACATCTGTCAAAAATGGGAGATGAAACATTAATCAGAGCTGTCTTCATCTTTCTATCATATACAACTCATCCTGCAGCAAGCTAATTAAGACATTTACTATATGTTAACTCATCAGAATGATTAGTCATTAAAACATAAATGTTATTGGACTAGTGCCCTCTTTAATCTCTTCCAGCTCTAAAATTCTACAGGTCAGTTTATACTTTACAAATGATGTGAAAAGTAAATTTATATTAACTTACATCCACGAAAAATCTAAAAGACACTGCCTCAGTTGACACCGAATGACATTTTTCTAGCCTAACTAATCTAAAACCAACACCTTGAGATAATTCAACGGTCCACTTTTATTCCCTAGTTCTTACCTAAGCCTTCAATAAATGGCTACAGAAAAGGAAGAGATTTCTCTGACACCTAAAAAAAAAAATTCAAAAATCAAGAGCAGAAGAATAGTAGAGGAGCATTATATAAAGCACCAACTCTAAAACAGAGAGAATCTTTTTATCTCCTTCATAACAAAGGTTGATAAAGACAGGTAGTCTTGGCTCGGCACCTGTGGCTCAAGTGGCTAAGGCGCCAGCCACATACACCTGAGCTGGTGGGTTCGAATCCAGCCCGAGCCCACGAAACAACAATGATGGCTGCAACCAAAAAATAGCAGGGTGTTGTGGCGGGCGCCTGTAGTACCAGCTACTTGGGAGGCAGAGGTAGGAGAATCTCTTAAGCCCAGGAGTTGGAGGTTGCTGTAAGCTGTGACGCCACAGCACTTTACCCAGGGCAACAGCTTGAGGCTCTGTCTCAAAAAAAAAGACAGATGGTCTTTTTGGATCTTTATTATTTTTGATATATGATCTCCTTGGCTTTATTAACTATTATCTATAATATTCTTTTGAAACTTCTATGTCAAAAATTAAAGAACTGAGTTAGGTTGCTAAATAATGTAAACCCTCCTTACAGTTCTCTTCAAAATGACAACAAAAATAATGTTTTTCCTAAAACTAGTATCAATTAATATTCTCTAGAGAAACAATATATGGATTGTTAGATTAATTAGGACTAAACCACTATCTAAAAACATAAACTGATTTTTATTTTTTTGAAGCCAAGTCTCACTCTGTCACCTCGGGTAAAGTGCCTTGATGTCATAGCTCTCAGCAACCTCAAACCCTTGGATTCAAGTGATACTCTTGACTCAGCATCCCGAATACCTGGACTACAGGCACCCACCACCATACCTGGCTTGTTTTTCTATTTTTAGTAGAGACGGTGTCTTGCTGTTGCTTAGGCTGCCTTGAACTCCTGAGCTCAAGCAATCTACCCACCTTATCCTCTCAGAGTACTAGGATTACAGGTGTGAGCCACCATGCACAGCTGAATAATGCCATCTTTCAAAAATCAGTTTATGGCTGGATGTAATGGCTCACTCCTATAATCCTAACACTTTGGGAAGCCAAGGAGGGAGGACCCCCTGAGCTCAGGAGTTTGAGAACAGCCTGAGCAAAACAAGACCCATGTCTACTAAAAATAGAAAAATTAGCCAGGTGTTGTGAGGGGCGCCTGTAGTCTGAGCTAATGGAAAAGCTAAGGCAAGAGGCCTCTTGAGCTCAGGAGTTTGAGGTTGCTAAGAACCATGATGCCAGGGCACTCTATCCAGGGCGACAGAATGAGACTCAGTCTCAAAAATAAATAAATAAATGTAAAAGCTTATTTAATTTG
This sequence comes from Loris lydekkerianus, assembly GCA_963574355.1. Taxonomy (NCBI): domain Eukaryota; kingdom Metazoa; phylum Chordata; class Mammalia; order Primates; family Lorisidae; genus Loris; species Loris lydekkerianus. Next base: position 18,757 of record CAUYPK010171393.1, read on the forward strand.
CTGATTAATAAAAATACTAAGCTGAGCACGGTAGCTCACTCCTATAATCCTAGCCCTCTGGGAGGCCCAGGCAGGTGGATTGCTTGAGCTCAGACATTCAAGACCAACCTGAGCAAGAACAAGGCTCCGTCTCTAAAAACCAGCCCGGAGTTGTGGTGGGTACCTGTAGTTCCAGCTACTCAGGAGGTTGAGGCAAGAGGATCTTTTGAGCTCAAGAGTTTGAGGTTGCTGTGAGGTATGACGACACCATGGCACTCTATCAAGGGCAACAGAATGAGACTCTGTCCCAAATAAATAAATAAATAAATAAATAAATAAATAAATAAAAATCTTATATGTCCTTAGAAATATTAGAGCAAAACTCACATTTATTATAGACAGTAAGATATTTGTATTTGTTTAACCTAAGCATTTATAGTACAATTTGGAGATTGTTACATCTTGTAAAAACAGAATTCTATCACATATAAAAAAAATTCATACCAACTAAACTTCAAAACAGAGGCTAGGCGTGGTGGCTCATGCCTATAATCCCAGCACTTGGGAGGCTGAGGCTGGTGCATTGCCTGAGCTCATGGGTTCAAGACTAGTCTGTCTCTAAAAAATAGATAGGCATTGTGGCAGGCAACTATAGTCCCAGCTACTTGGAAGACTGAGGCAAGAGGACCACTTGAGCTCAAGAGTTTGAGGTTGTGGTGAGTTAAGGCGCCATGGCATTTTACTGAGGGTGACCAACTGAGACTTTTGTCTCAAAAAAAAAAAAAAAAGCTTCAAAACACACTGTTATTTTAGCAAGAATACATCCAGGTTATGAACTGATAAGGACTGAATAACATAGTTCACTCTCTTTCTCAAAAGCTCAGAGGAAACTTGACATTCCCAGGCTATCATTTTTCACCATATTACTATCCTGTCTGTGAAAATGTGTCAACATAATTTTGTTTAATTTATTGGACTTACCTACATACATACAAGTTAATTTCAACGTACTCAGTGGATACATCAACAAAGACATTCTAAAGATTAAAACAAAGTGAACTTGGTTTTAACAGCATTTTCCTAAGAGTGCTTTTTATTTAAATACTTCCCACCCAAACTGAGAAAGGGGAGAGACGTCATTACTGTACCTGCTTATACCCTCTTGATTAAAAATAAATTCTAGGGGCGGTGCCTGTAGCTCAAAAGGGTAGGGAGCTGGCCCCGTATGCTGGACATGGTGGGTTCAAACCCAGCCCCGGCCAAAAAAACTGAAATAAATAAATAAATTCTATTAAAAGTAAATTAATTTTACATGAGACTGTCAGGCCAGGAGAAATCTGAAACCATCAAAACACATTAATTCGATACTAAGAAAACAATCAATGAGATGCTGACAATGAAGAAAAACAATTATTAACTAAAAACCTTTAAACTCTTAATGTAAAACATTATGGCCTTTGCCCAAAATAAATTTGCATTGAGTATCTGAAATAATTTTCCACTATTTTTATCACTACTGTCCAAGGAAAAACTAATCATTGCAATTAAGATAAAATATGGGAGATTAAAGACAAAAGAAAGTTTATCATGAAGAGCCAATTTTTACTTAAATTACTAGACAAAAATTAGGTATAATCATGATTCTCTAACATAAGGGTCCTCTTGTTTACTACTACTAAAAAAATTAAAAGGTGGGCGGAGCCTGTGGCTCAGTGAGTAGGGCGCAGGCCCCATATACCGAGGGTGGCAGGTTCAAACCCGACCCCAGCCAAACTGCAACAATAACAACAACAACAAAAATAGCCAGGTGTTGTGGCGGGCACCTGTAATCCTGGCTACTTGGGAGGCTGAGGCAAGAGAATTGCCTAAGCCCAATAGCTGGAGGTTGCTGTGAGCTGTGATGCTGCAGCACTCTACCGAGGGCAACAAAGTGAGACTCTGTCTCAAAATAATAACAAAAATAATAAATTAATTAAAATGGGGAAAATTAATTAATTTTAATTAATAAATTAATTAATTTTAATTAATAAGTTAATTAAAATGGCATATTAATGGGGGGAATGTATGATGGTTTAAAATGATTCTAAATATTTTTCAAATAATTTTTATCTGTACAACAGTAAAGAATTATATAATTATCTTAATTTAACAAAAATATACTAAAGCAGGTACTTGTAAAGTCAATGAAAGGTTAATTGTTTTCTTTTTCTTTTTTTTTTGAGACAGAGTCTCAAGCTGTCACTCTGGGTAGAGTGCCATGACATCACAGTTCACAGCAACTTCAAACTCTCGGGCTTAAGCAATTCTCTTGCCTCAGCCTTCCAAGTAGCTGGGACTTCAGGCACCCACCACAACACCTGGCTATGTTTTGGTTTGTAGCTGTCATTGTTTGGCAGCCCGGACTCAATTTGAACCCGCCAGTTGCAGTGTATGTGGCTGACACCCTAGCCGCTGAGCTACAAGTACCAAGCCAGGTTAATCATTTTCAACTCATATATATTTGGAGAATACCAGAACAAAATTAAGGCAAATAATTAGGTTTTCCTCAATAAAAAGTTATTTATATGTCCTGGATATTTTTCCTTAACACATGATATACTCTTCTTCTAATAAAATATACTTTTTTAAAAAAAAAAAATAGAGACAGAGTCTCACTTTATGGCCCTTTGGTAGAGTGCCGTGGCATCACACAGCTCACAGCAACCTCCAGCTTCTGGGCTTAAGTGATTCTCTTGCCTCAGCCTCCCGAGTAGCTGGGATTACAGGCGCCCGCCACAACACCCGGCTATTTTTTTGTTGCAGTTTGGCTGGGGCTGGGTTTGAACCCGCCACCCTCAGCATATGGGGCCAGCACCCTACTCACTGAGCCACAGGCGCCGCCCTAAAATACACTTTTAAAATTCTTAATGTTTACTTTAATTGGTCAACTTACAGTAGCAAGTTATTTACCCTTTTATTTATTTTTAGTAACTTCTCTGGTTTTATTTCCCAATTTCTCAATATGTAAGTTTTCATCCAAAGGGAGAAAAATATTCTTCCTAAACTGTACAAATTGCTATCGTTAAATCTTAATCCCAGGACAGCACTCGTAGCTCAGTGGGTAGGGTGCCAGCCACATACACCGAGGCTGGTGGGTTCGAACCTGGCCTGGGCCAGCTAAAATGAACAATGACAACTGCAACAACAAAAAAATAGCAGGGAGTTGTGGCAGGCACCGTTAGTCCCAGCTACTTGGGAGGCTGAGGCAAGAGAATCACTTAAGCCCGAGAGTTTGAGGTTGCTGTGAGCTGTGATGAAACAGCACTCTACCAAGGGTGACACACTGAGACTGTCTCAAAAAAAAAAAAAAAAACTTAATCCCAATCATTTCTGAAGTATTCAAGTGCCTTCTATTAGAACACAGTTTTAGGTTTATTTTTCAGACAGAGTCTCGCTTTGTTGCTCTCAGTAGAGTGCTATAGTGTCAAAGCTCACAGCAACCTCAAACTCTTGACCTCAAGTGATCCTCCTGCCTCAGCCTCCCAAGTAGCTGGGACTACAGGCACCCGCTGCAATGCCTGGCTATTTTTTTAGAGACAGGATCTTGCTGTTGTTCAGGCTGGTCTTGAACTCCCGAGCTCAGGTAATCTGCCCACCTCAGTCTCCCAGAGTGTTAGGGTTACAGGTGTGAGCCACCTTGCCTGGCCTTAGTTTTAGGTTTCTTTAACAAAAGTATAAACAGGTTCAGTGTCTGTAGTTCAGTGGCTAGGACGCCAGCCACGTACACCAGTGCTGGTGGGTTCGAATCCAGCCCGGACCTGCCAAACAACAATGACAACTACAACCAAAAAATAGCCAGGCGTTGTGGCAGGCACCTGTAGTCCCAGCTACTTGGGAGGCTAAGGCAAGATAATTGCTTAAGCCCAAGAGCTTGAGGTTGCTGTGAGCTGTGACAACACAGCGCTCTACCAAGGGCGACAAAGTGAAACTCTTTCTTTAAAAAAAAAAGCATAACATATTTCCAGGTCTTAAAAATTAATATAGCTATTATGAAAGCCTGACTGTAGTCAGGCACAGTAGCTCACTCTTAGAATCCCAGCATTTTGAGAGGCCAAGGCAGGAGTGGTGTGAGGCCATGAGTTTGAGACATGTGTGAGCAACATAGCAAGACCCCAGTCTCTGCAAAAAAATAAAATTTGACAGGAAAGGCAAGCATCTGTAGTCCCAGCTACTGGGGAGGCTGAGTCAGGAAGATGGCTTGAGCCCAGGAGTTTGAGGTTGCAGTGAAGTATGGTCATACCACTGCATGCTAGCCAGAGCAACAGAGCAAGATACTGTCTCAAAAAGAAGAAAAGGAAAAAAAGCCTACATATTCCCTTTTCTTCAATCTAATACAAAAGCCATGGAATACAATAAAATATGGGGTCTCTAATTATAGTCAAATGGCCTAATGCAACCTTATGTTAAAAATAATTGTCCTTAATGTCTTAGGATTCTTCTTGGGGTCACACGAAGTCTCACCATTCCTAACTGCCAGGTTCCCAAAAGGCCTGAGCATCTTGCTATTATTCTACTCTCACCATGCCCATCTTCCCTTATATTCCACACCTCTCCTGATCACAATCAGTACACAAAAATTTAACTCTTCTATGTTCCTTTTTCTCTGAATTTTCATGTGTGTATAGTATCATTAAGGCTATTTGATAGCAAAAGACAGTTTAAGATATCTAGAGAATTTGTGATCTCAAATAGGGTATTTTAGAAAGAATTTCATAAAACACTAGAGAGATATAAGTAAAGTTAAGCATTGGCAATTCTCAAATTATACCACACAGTCAACTGCTTAGTCTACCTACTTATAAGTAGGACCAATTAGAATTTAATACAGTTTCAATTAAAAATTAATGTAGTTATATAATCACTAGTGAATATATGGTTGGCTTAGATATATGCTTCATGGTAAATGTCAAGTAAGTAGAAATTAAAGCTGCAATTGTATAGTTCCATACCTGTTAAATCTTCTCATCCTCAAAATAGAGCAAATAACCCCCTGTGGCCAATCCAGTTAAAATGCTCAGGTACGTACTTCTTAACCTACCAAGAAAAATTACCTAGAGCACACCATACATGCAGTCCTTGCAGCATACTTAGCATTTGCGACTTAATGTGTCTTACTTGATAAATCACAAATATAATCAGATATTACTTTTTTCAAATTCTGGCAACCCACTTTATTATCTTCTTAATCCAAAGCAGCCTTCTATCACTAAGATTAATACCACTTGACTCAATTGACAATTCTATACTTACAAATCTAGAGTCTAATACATTTTTTCTGAACAACCAGACCAAGTTTCTTAATGGATTCTGTTATATAATAATCTCATGAAGAAAACACTCGACCAGAAATCACCAACTTGAAATCAGCTAGATGAATTTGGGAAAAATAAAAGTCCCCAATTTTTAATTTCTTCTAACAGTGGAAAAAGAATAACATTGATAACTCAAATGAAATGCCCAAGGACACCATGTAAAATAGAATATTGTAAAACATACCAATTCTATTTGATATTCCTATGCAATCCTATTTGGATTTTCTATATAGCTTGGCATCTACAAGGGTTAAAGGCTATACCACTTAAAATTTCTATGCCTACTTTCAACTCAGATTGAGAAGAGTATAAAAAGTGCAGGATTCATCCCTGCAAGGTCTGAGGAAATAAAAAATTTTTAAATTTTAAAAAGAGTACCAATACTGATGAACGTACTACAAATTTGGGAGAATTCTGAAAACAGTCTACAATGCTCACTCAGGTAACTGCAAACCAAATTTTATCACAAACATCAATGCTATAAAATATCTCAAAAGGTCATTACAATACAAAGCCCACACTAGATCAACAGTTTGTTTTAGATCCCTTTAAATCACACATTAGACCCCATTTTTAAACTAATTAACTAAGCAAGTAGTTAGCATGCCTGTATCTCCACTTCCCACCTCTATTGGTGGTAGAAAAGAAGTGCAAAGTTCAACACAATCTTAAAAAGAATGCTTCACATAGTAGCTACATTTTGCCTTGACTTTCTTTACGACCTTGGGCAAAGTCTACCAAAGGAGGACTACAGTGATGTTTGTGTGTTCCTGCTTACTTCTGAAATTTAATCCTAATATACTGAAAGTAGTGAAGTTTTCTAAGCTGGAACTACAAAGCGGAAAGCTTCTGAGTTATAAACATCAACAGTTATGCACCACTTTTTAACATTTTAATTTGATTCGTGGGAAAAAGACAACTACAAGGCCCCAAATTCAACAAATTCTGAAAATTATCAACAGCCTCACTACTTGTTATGAACAATTGACCTGCATGTTAAAAAAAAAATTAAAAAACGGATGAATAAAACTAGCTTTAACTTGCCATGTCCCCGCTTTTATAAGGGCAACAGCTGGATCACGAAAGAAAAAATACAACTTGGCAAAGAACGGGGAGATGGAATATAAAGAGCAATCTGCAATCTGAAAATTACACAGATAAATCTATCATTTCAAGTCGCTAATTTGCATAACCACGTCAGACTCTAATCTTGGTACTGTTTTACTAGCATTAGAAAGATAAATCCCTGCCTCGGAGGAACATGTACCAAGTACTTTTCATTTAAGGATCTCGGGAAAGTTTACGAGCAGTATCTCTTTAGACTTCCCTAAGGTACTTTAAAGTACTTAACATCACGCATGCAGCCACCACTAGGGTGAGAAGTAAATAAACACGATTTACTTATGCAATTATTTACCATAAAACTCTGATCAAGAATGCAAAAGTAACCAACCTGCCATACAGGCACTTGATACATAAAGAAAGCAACAAGCATTAAAGATATAAACAGATTCATCCTAAATTGACCACTATGGAAACCAGAGCCCTTCCACATGGGCTGTTCTTTACTATCACTCTTGAATTGAAAAAGTAACATTGTCAACTCAAAATTTTAACAGTACAAAAGATAAACAGAACTTAGTGAAATCTCTTCTCCCAGATTCAAAAAGGTGTTTACAAGAAATGAGATAGAGCAACGCCCCCCTAAAAGCACCCTACTGGAAAGAATGGAATACCAAAAACATCCAGTAAGCCAAAAAGGTTAGAAAAGATCATCTTCTAACTTAATTACCCAGTGGGACCACAGGGTTGGGGACTAGGAACGTGAGATTAGAGTGGGGGTGGGTAGCAAAGTGAAATCAAACGCCAGAAATCACAGCGCAGGCCGCAGCCTAAGAGCTGAAGCTGGCGGGAAGTGAGCGCCCCGTTGGTTCCCAAGGGAAAGTCCAAAGAAGAGCGGCTCCACACAGTGGACGTACTAGGCGCCAATAGTGCATGCCTACCAAGGCGCCAGAGCCGCTGGAGGACCGGGTGGAGAAGGGGAGGAGATCCCGGCAGACGGCCGTGGAAGAGGAGGAGGACCAAGATTGGGAGCAGCGGCAACGTCTGGACGAAGAAGATTACCTAACTGTGACGACAGAGAAGTGTCCTCAGGCTCCGGCGATGGTCCAGACTGCGCAATGTGTGGTGTCTTTCCCGCTTAGCCCGCAAGAGCAACAGAACCAGCTCCTTCAGCCAGTCGCCATTTCCCGCCTACCGACCTGCTGCACCGCACGGACAGGGACCCGGATGGAAAGCGGCCTCTCCGCGCAGGCGCCCTGACTTCCTCCTCCCCCTCCCGCCACAATTCCGCGAGGTGGGAGGGAAGGAATGCGGGCGGCCACAGAGGCAACGAGGAAAAAAAACACTTTTACTTCCGTGAAGAGCGCTTAAGTTCTTTACGCCGAAAGAAACTCTCGAGTTTGAGTTCCTGACAAAAACAGAACACATGGCCTCAAGACTGCATGAAGTAAGAAAAGACAAAACTTATCAGGATACGCAAGGGCTTGGGGTGATATTTGTACTTTAGGAGCCTCCGTAGCCGGCCGTGTAGTGGTCGCAGGGGGAGTAGGGAATAAAGCGTTAGGAGTGGAGAGGCGGGGACCCGAAGGACGGTTTTTCCTCCCGCTGCTAACGGAACTGCTTAAGCCGAGCTGGGGGGGGGAGCGCGCCTTCGCTTCGGAGGCGGGGCTTAGGAATGCGTCGCACACCGGGCAGCTGGGTTTAGTAATGTGGGCGAGTCAGATGGGTGGAGCCAAGGGGACGGGGCGGGACTAACCAACGGCTAGGCACGCCGGAGGAAGTAGTGTGGAAAGGACTGGCCAGTTCAGGGAGAAAGTGGATCTTGCTCGTCTTTACTGGGATCTTGGTGGCTCCTGTAGGTCCTCTTTCCAGTTCACTGCCTAGAGAGCATAGCAGTCATTCTTGGATCAGTCATACAGCTTCACACCCTTCGATTCCACGCAATGTCGGCGGTATAGTTCTGCCGATTGAAAACTTGAATCTTGAAGGACTTTACCTAAGTAATTACCTAATGCAATTAGTGAAACTTGGTTTTTTGTACTTTCAACGAACCCCCAACAATAAAAAAGAAAGAAAGAAAACTTGAATCTTTCAGATAAATAGGCTCCCATCTGTAAGCTTAGGTCAAAGGAAACAAACCTCCACAAAGTGAAAATGTATCAATCCAGAACTTTCAGTCCTAATGGAATATCAAAAACTGTCACTGTTCGATCAAAAAATATTGACGCTGGGCTTGGTGGCTTATGCCTGTAATCCCAATACTCTGGGAGGCCAAGGTGCGTGGATTGCTTGAGCTCAGGACTTGGAGACCAGCCTCAGCAAGAGCAAGAACCCGTTCTAAAAATGGAAAAAACTAGCGGGGCGTAGTGGCGCAGGCCTGTAGTCCCAGCAACTTGGGAGGCTGAGGTAAGAGGATTGCTCAAGCCCAGGAGTTTAAGGTTGTTGTGAGCTATGATGCCATGATACTCTACTCAGGATGACAGAGTGAAACTGTCTTTAAAAAATAAAAAAATAAATTCTGCGCGGCGCCTGTGGCTCAAGCGGCTATGGCACCAGCCACATACACCTGAGCTGGCGGGTTCAAATCCAGCCCGGGCCCGCCAAACAACAATGATGGCTGTAACCAAAAAATAGGCGAGCATTGTGGCGGGCCCCTTTAGTCCCAGCTACTTGGGAGGCGGAGGCAGGAAAATCGCTTGAGCCCAGGAGTTGAAGGTTGCTGTGAGCTGTGATGCCATAGCACTCTACCCAGGGTGACAGCTTGAGGCTCTGTCTCAAAAAAAAAAAAAAAAAAAAAATCATAGAATAAAATACTAGATGCGAAAGATAAAACAGAGAGCAAGGCAGACACGGACACTGTCTCCCAAAGTTAACAGTCTATTTTTTTTTTTTTTTTTAGACAGTCTCACTATGTCGCCCTCAGTAGAGCGCTGTGGCGTCACAGCTCACAGCAACCTCAAGCTCCTGGGCTTAAGTGATTCTCTTGCCTCAGCCTCCCAAGTAGCTGGGACTACAGGTGCCGGCTACAGTGCCCGGTTATTTTTTGTTGCAGTTGTCATTTTTCGACTGGCCTGGGCCGGGTTCCAATCCACCAACCTCGGTATATGTGGCTGGCGCCGCAACCACTGTGCATGGGCGCCGAGCCAGGTTCACAGTCTATTGAAGACAGTTTAAATGTGATATGATAAAGTGACTACATGGATCAGAATAACAAGCACTGGAGATGTACAGGAGGGTGCTGGTGAGGGGATCTGGGAAGCTTTTCATAAGATGGATGACATCTAAGTGAGACACAAAGGAAGAGTGTCTAGATAAAATAACAAACGAAAAAGTCCAAAGATGAGATTGTGTTGAGCCATTGGGGAAATATTTCTGTGCACCAGGGAAAGAAGATTACAGGGAAAGATGACAGGAGGCTGAGAGGTAAGCAGAAATAATATGCCTTTGTGAATCTGTTTCAATTTCAAAGTATGGAGCATCTAAGTATTCTGAAAAGCCTTAATACTACAGAGCCTATCAAAGCTCTGAGTTGATTTGCACCCTAAATCTTCCTAGTATAAAAATGCTTTGTGAAATTTATTGAGAGCTGGTTTATACACAGCACAGAACTAGTAATAGTCCATAATAATAGGTTCCTGAAAAGCTAAATGGAAACAATGAATAATGACTGATTATCCAGTGTGTATCATGAAAAACAAAAGAAAGCAATAGGTTAAATAATTACCCCCATTATCACTAAAGTTATTTTAAATGAGATAAAGTTACAGATATTTCTGGGAATGGCGGCACCTATGGCTCAGTGATTAGGGCACCGGCCCCATATACAGAGGGTGGCAGGTTCCAAATTGGCCCCAGCCAAACTGCAACAAAAAAAATAGCCAGGTGTTGTGGCAGCTGCCTGTAGTCCCAGCTACTCAGGAGACTGAGACAAGAGAATCTCCTAAGCCCAAGTGCTGGAGGTTAATGTGAGCTGTGACAACACGGCACTCTACCAAGGGCAACAAAGTGAGACTCTGTCTCAAAACAAACAAACAAACAAACAAATTCTGGGAAAAAAGTTCCCAAAAGTAATTATTTTGAACCTTCAGCTTCTAACACTTGACTAAAATATGCCACTTACAAAGTACTTTTATATGCATTTTGGTTCTTGCAACAACTTTGTGAGGTAGGTAGAATAGGTGGTGTTTTTCAAATATGCATCCTTGAAGACACTGAAATTTTTAAAAGAAGAAAGAAAAAAGAAAAGGAAGAAAGAAAAACACAAATGACTTATCCAAAGACACAATCAGCTAGTAAGAAATATAATCAGGTGGCTCACACTTATCATCCTAGCACTCTAATAGGCCGAGGCAGCGAGTGAATTGCTTGAGCTCAGGTGTTTAAGACCAGCCTGAACAAGAACAAGATCATTTCTACTAAAAATATAAAAACGAGCCTGGTGTTGTAGAACGTGCCTGTAGTCCCAGGTACTCTAACCTGAAGGAAGACAATTGCTCAAGCCCAAGAGTTTGAAGTGAGTGTACTATGATGCCATGGCACTCTACCCAGAGCGACAGATTCTGTCTCAAAAAATATATAATAAATAAATAAATAAAATAGAAAAATTAGCCAGGCATGGTGGCTGGCACCTATAGGCCCAGCTTCTTGGGAGGTTGAGGCAAGAGGATCGCTTGAGCCTAAGAGTTTGAGGTTGCTGTGAACTATAATGACTCTATAATGATTCCAGGGCCCTCTACCCCAGGCGAGGAAGTGAGACTGTGTCTCAAAAAAAAAAAAAAAAAAAAAGAAAGAAATACAATCAGGTCTCAAGTCTCCATTCTGATCATTATACTACCTCCTTTGGCAATGTTGGTATTGTTAGGGTTAAGTTTAGAAAGGTTACTGGTGGTAAGCCTAAATCCTTTCACAATTTAAAATTTTAACACCACCACCTGGCCAGGCACAGTGGCTCACACCTATAATCCTAATGCTCTAGGAAGTCTGAGGAGGGTGGATCCCTTGAGCTCAGGAGTTCAAGACCAACCTCAGCAAGAGCGAGACCTTGTCTCTAAAAACAGCCAGGAATTGTAGTGGGCACCTGTAGTTCAAGCAACTGAGGAGGCTAAGGCAAGAGAAATCACTTGAGTCCAACAGCTTGAGGTTGCTGTGAGCTGTGAGGCTCTGCCACTCTACCAAGGGTGACAAAGTGAGACTCTGTCTCAAAGATAAACTTTAACACCAGTTGGGGAGTGGTGGCTCACGCCTCTAATCATAACACTCTGAGAAGCTGAGGCAGGAGTTGGAGACCAGCCTGAGCAAGAGGGAGACTCCATCTCTACTAAAAAAATACTTTTTTTTTTTTTTGTGACAGTCTCAAGCTGTCGCCCTGGGTAGAGTGCCCTGGTGTCACAGCTCATAGCAACCTCAAACTCTTGGGCTTAAGTGATTTTCTTGCCTCAGCCTCCCAAGTAGCTGGGACTACAGGCACCAGCCACAACGCCGGGCTATTTTTTGTTGCAGTTGTTGTTTAGCTGGCCCGGACCAGGTTCAAACCTGCCACCCTCAGTATATGTGCCTGACGTAACCACTGTGCTATGGGTGCCAAGCTGAGAAAAAAAATTAATGAAATTTTAACACTATTTTTTTTCCAGAAAGTATAATTGCTGTTTTTCACCTTTGCTATTGCCTGTGGTCTCTTTCTACTAGTCTCCTTTCTGCAGTATCCAAGTGAATTTCTTGTGAAGTTTAGATTATGAAAGCACTTAGCAAGGTGCTTTTCTTGCTCCTCAAATGGTAATTGTTAATGTCATTAAACTTCAATAACAGCCTTGTCCAAAATTTTAAAATATATTACGGTCTAAAAATATGACCTTTTAAATACTATGAAGTACATTTAGATGCCAATCAGTTGCCAAGGAAAAATATAATGCAAAACACTGGTAGCAGGTGTCTTTGTATGTTTTTTGTTCTTTGTTTTTAGGAGATGCAATCTCACTATGTTGCACAGGCTAGACTCCAACTCCTGGGCTCAAGCAATCCTGCCTTCAGCCTCCCAAGTAGCTACATGTGCATACCACGGCACCTGGCTTTTGCATGCTTTAATTTTGACTATTTAAAACTACTGCTGGCTTAGCACCTGTAGCACAGTGGTTCCGTAACCAGCCACGTATACCATGGCTGGTGGATTTAAACCCAGCCTGGGCCAGCTAAACAATGACAACTGCAACAAAAAATAGCCAAGCGTTGTGGCAGGCACCTGTAGTCCCAGCTACTTGGGAAGCTGAGGCAAGAAAATCACTTAAGCCCAAGACATTGAGGTTGCTATGAGCTGTGAGCTATGGTGCTACACCACTCTAACGAGGACAACATAGTGAGACTCTGTCTCAAAACAAACCCCAAAACTACTGTTATATGAAAATACTGATGAAATAGGATGTTTGAGCGGCGCCTGTGGCTCAGTGAGTAGGGTACTGGCCCCATATACCAAGGGTGGTGGGTTTGAACTCAGCCTCTGCCAAACTGCAACAACAACAAAAATAGCTGGGCATTGTGGCGGGCACCTGTACTTCCAGCTACTTGGGAGGCTGAGGCAAGAGAATGGCCTAAGCCCAAGACCTGGAGGTTGCTGTGAGTTGTGTCGCCACGGCACTCTATGGAGGGCGACTAAGTGATACTCTGTCTCTTAAAAAAAAAAAAAAAAAAAGAAAGAAATAGGATGTTCATTAATGTATAGGATGTTCTAATGTAATAGAAGTATCTCAGATCTTCAAGAGTTTTTCAGTAGGTCCCTTATTCCAGAGTATTTACCTTTTACCAGAAATATAAAGCATATGTACTTCACAATCTTTTTTTTTTTTGCGCTAGAATCTCACTGTATATCCTGGGTATATGCCATGGCAGCATAACTCACAGCAACCTCAGATTCTTGGGCTCAAGCAATTCTCTTGCTTCAGACTCCCAAGTAGCTGGTACTACAGATGCCACCCATAATACCTCACTAGTTTTTTTATTTTTATTTATTTATTTATTTGAGACAAGAGTCTCAAGCACCTGTGGGTCGTGACTCCTGTGGGGGTCAAATGACCCTTTCACAGGGGTCGCCTAAGACCATCGGAAAATACATTTTTTTTTTTTTTTTTTTACAGTTTTTGGCCGGGGCCAGGTTTGAACCTGCCACCTCTGGTATATGGGGCCGGTGCCCTACTCCTTGAGCCACAGGCACCGCCCCGGAAAATACACATTTTTGAAAAACTCATATTTCTACGCACATGAAGTAGCAATGAAAATAATTTTATGATTGGGGGTCACCACAAAATGAGGAACTGTATTAAAGGGTTGTGGCCTGAGGAAGGTTGAGAACCACTGGTTAAGCGATTCTCTTGCCTCGGCCTCCCAAGTAGCCGAGATTACAGGCACCTGCCACAATGGTTATTTTTTGTTCTTGTTGATACAGTTGTCATTGTTGCTTTAGCCGGCCCAAGCTGGGGTCGAACCCACCAGCCTAGGTGTATGTGGCTGGCACCCTGCCCACTGAGCTACAGGGACTGCCCAAATTTTTCTGTTTTTAGTAGAGCTTTTGCTCATATTGGTCTGCAACTCCTGAGCTCAATCAATCTACCCACCTTGGGCTCCCAGAGTGATAGGATTATAGGCATGAACCGCCTTGCCTGGCCCACAGTCAATTCTTATATTAATATTCTATGATGTATATGTTTTTAACACTCTCTTATGTCAACTCACTAAGACAGTAATATTGATATTAATTGTTGTAATATTATATATTATCAAAAATATAAAAACTGTCATTTTGACCCAGTAGTGCACTTAACTAACAGCAATGGTCATTTGAAACTTTATGTAATCAAATCTAAACTCTTAATTTTCTCAGACTTGCTTCTCCGATTTTCCTTCTCATAACCAAAGTTCAATTGGAAAATACAGTAAATTAAACTTTCAAAATATATCCTGAATCCAAACAGTTATCATCTCAGCTACATCCCTAGATCCAGAATTATCATCTTTCACTTGGAATACTGTAATGACTTTTGTAGTCTTCTTGCTTCATTCTTGAACCTCTTCAGTGATGATTCTGAAATTTAAAAATTTTCTGGGTGGCGCCTGTGGCTCAGTGGGTAGGGCGCCGGCCCCATATACCGAAGATGGCGGGTTGGAACCTGGCCCCAGCCAAACTGCAACAAAAAATAGCGGGCGTTGTGGTGGGAGCCTGTAGTCCCAGCTACTCTGGAAGCTGAGGAAAGAGAATCGCCTAAGCCCAAGAGTTGGAGGTTGCTGTGAGCTGTGACACCACAGCACTCTACTGAGGGGGATAAAGTGAGACTCTGTCTCAAAATTAATAAATAAAATAAAAATAAAAATTTTTTAATTTTCCTTGGGGGCGGCGCCTGTGGCTCAGTGGGTAGGGCACCGGCCCCATGTACCAAGAGTGGCGGGTTCAAACCTAGCCCCGGCCAAACTGCAACTAAAAAATAGCCAGGCGTTGTGGTGGGCACCTGTGGTCCCAGCTACTCAGGAGGCTAAGGCAAAAGAACCTCCTAAGCCCAGGAGTTGGAGGTTGCTGTGAGCTGTGTGACGCCACGTCATTCTACCAAGGGTGATAAAGTGAGACTCTGTTTCTACAAAAAAAATTTTTTTTTCCTTGGGCCAGGCACTGTGGCTCACACCTATAAGTAATTCTAGCACTCTGGGAGGCTGAGGCAGGTGGATTGCTTGGGGGTGACAAAGTGAAACTCTGTCTCAAAAAAATAATAATAATAAAATAAAATTTTCCATCACTTTTATTTTTTATTTATTTATTTATTATTTTTTTTTATTGTGGAGAAGGACCGGAGAAAGAAGGCAGGGGAAGAATGCGTGACAGGGTTGGGCCAGTGGCATGGTACCACCTTGGCTGTATCTAGGTAGAGGCAATTTCAGGCCAGGCCTTGCTAAGTCATTGCTATGTGGAAGTAGCTCGATGGATCTACTTCTAGTCAGACTCGGGAAGTTGCATATGGCAGGGCCCAACAATTCCCTCTTTTGTTTTTTGTATGGCGGATAAACATAGCCCCTGTCTTAGGTTGCCTGCTCTTGCAGTTTCAGTCTTACCCGTCATGGGGATACAAACATCAATGGTTTGGTCCCTGTCTTAGGT
>CAUYPK010171398.1:0-17965 GCA_963574355.1 Loris lydekkerianus
GGGCATCTCACAAGGGCAAGGGTGAAACTCAGCAAATGTGAAATGTAAATGTCATGCCACGGTGACTGGGAAAATGCCAGGAAGGCTATGTTGAATACTGGGATGAAAATGTGTCAAATGGTTTATGAAGCTAGTATATGATGCCCCAATGTACACAGCTATGATTTAATAAAAAAAAAAATAATAAAAAATAAAAATAAAAAAAAAAAAAAGAAAATGAGAAGTGATGACGGGACTAGTCCACTCCTTGCAGCAAACATAGTACAATCCCGATGGTTAAAATATGAGAATTTTTAAATAAAGGAGCAATTTAAGAACAAAAAAAAAAAAAAAAAAAAGAACAAAGCAACAAGTGAATTGTTTTGTTCAACTTGTACAATGTACACTTACATTAACAATTCTGTGAGTTTTAATCCATCTAAGGAACAACTGTACCTGTTAAGAGCATGCACTGGAGTCTGAATCCCAATCAACCTGACACATCTTTGGGAAGAATCCCCAGTGCTCTCAATTCTACAATTATTGGCTAATAAAATCTTGAGAAGAAGCAAGTGCTTTATTGTACTGTTAACAACTGCTATCTTAAAGATCATTATGTAAATGCAACTGCTGCAACAGCCATGTGGCCCTTACTCAGAACATAAAAACTGAGGCCTTTGTTGCCGACTGACATAAGAACTCTGAACAATTATGAACTGCCTAAAAACAGATTAACACTGAACTTTATAATAAAATTTCTGATTTAGAACAGACAGTAGTGTTATTAGGAGATCAATTGTATAGTTTAGAAAAACAAATGAAATTGAAATGTAATTGGAATGTTTCTTATTATGTTACTACTGTCTTTTACAATGAGACTTTATTTCCTTAGAGCAAAGTCAGAAAATGTCTGTTAAATCATGAAAATTTAACTGCCAATATTATTGAATTACAACATCAAGTTTACAGTACCCTTGAACACCAATTGGAACAAATAAATAGAGATAAGACATTAAAGAAATATGTGAAGGAATTGCTCAACTTAACCCATTACATAAAATTCATACTTTATTTGCAACTTCTATGGGCTCTCTGTTCTTGTTTTGCCTCATACTTCTGTTACTTTACATAATGTATAAAAAGATTCAGCAAATTAAAAGAACCAGTGACCATAATACTGTTTTTTTGGCTATGACAGCAGTACAAGCCAATGTTCATTAATTAGAAAAGGGGAAATGAAGGGGCATGGTTTTCTACACCCCAGAAAGGTGGCTTTGTCTCATATGTTCTCGTTGAGGTATGAGAACCTGGGAAGGGAAAATTCCATTCTCAGCCATGAGTCAGACTTGGGAGTTAATTCCTCCCTGCTTGCTAAAACAGCAGAGATGCAGGGGTTAATTCTTCCCTGCTTGCTGAAAATGCCTTGAGAAATGATTCCCTGAGGTCCCTGCCAAGTCATAGCTGGAGATTTAGCTCCTTGTATGGAGCTAAACTGTTGCTCTTCATTCCTTAACTTCAAATTACACAAAAGTTTCATTTAATGTATTAGGGAGGTTGGCAAACAGACAGACAGCCTGGTGTCCTTGTAGTTTATCTTTAAGTTTAACGCTCCAGACTTAGAAATGACGTGTATGTGCTTTGTAACATTTATGCTGAGAAATTTTTATGGCAGTCTCAACTAATGCTTTTGTTGTTTATTCTTACTTATTCTTATCTGATGAGTTTGGATATATTATACAGTGAATAAAGATGTGCAATCACTGTGGGCCTGATACCTCTGTGTCATTGATTGGGCTAGCAGACAGCAACAATTTTGCTTTTACATGTATTTCTGAACATGTTTCTAGCCAGACAGAAAAAAAGAAAAGGTGAAAAATTCCAAATTATAGATATGAACTATTACTACTAAATGAAGAGGAAAGAAGTGGCAGAAATAATCCCTGAAAAGAAGAATGGTGACCACAGATCTAAAAGAGGGGTCATGAGCAGGAAAAAGAAAGTTAGCCATGTAATGTTACAGTTAATGATGAAGAAACCCAAGAGAATGCTCTGTATCAATTCAAGAAAGTTGCATTTACACAAAAGATTAAGATTACTGCTACCCCAGAGATCACTGGAAGCAAGAGAGTGTGCTAGAATTATAACTTGGAACTTGAAAGGATAAAATCTAGTACTTGTAACTATTACTGTTTGAATTGTCTAGTCTGGATCTTTAAGGAAAATTTTGGGAGAAAAAAAAATTGTGGGAAATGGTGATTCTGTGGGGCTTTAGCAGCAATGCATTTCTCCTCCTGTAACTGTCAGGCATCAAATATATGCACTGTGTTTATATTAATTAATGAAAATAGATTAAATTGAATATAAAAGCACTGGTAATTTTCTAAAGAAAGTTAATTTTTTAATTAAAAGGTGTTTTCTAAAATCCATAAGAAATTAATGTAATATCCCCACAGAAAGTAATGTCAACATCCATAAAATTATAGAGCTCATTCCTTGACTTTTCTTAATATTTTCAATGAATATGACACTGATTTTGAAATGTAAAAATTTGTTAATATGTTATAATGATGAGGTGAATCAATTTATTTCCTTTTTGATAAATATTTCATATTTAGAGTGATTGTACATAATAACTTAGATGTATTTTACAAGGCTTTTGAATGAGTGGATGAAGAAATATTAAGATGGAAAAGCTAGAGGATACAAAAAGTGTATGCCTATCTGCAGGCTGCAGGGTATGAATACTTCTAACAGGTATTCTACAAGTGTATAACCATACTAATCTATTAAAAACACTTTTTCTAAAGAGGTAGGGATTATAAATTCAACTGAATGGTCAACATATCATGTTCTTCCTAATAGGGGATGAACTGAAGAATATGATAAATAGTTTGAGACAAATGGGGTAAATAACTCTTGTTTTATAAAGTATGGTGTAATGTTCTGCCATCAGCCTTGTCCTTTACCCTCTCTGGGCCATGATTTGCTCCTTCAAACAAAGACTGCTATTCATACTGCTGTATGTGCATTTTTTCTTATTTTCTCTTTACATATATGTTTATTTGCTTTCCACTTTTTGCCCTCACAAAATAAAAGAGGCTCAAAATTTAATAACATCAACAATGTTTAAGATGAGGACTAGAAAAAAAAAACCTCACAAAGAACGAAGGAAGGCAAATACATTTGGAAAAGAAATCAGATGACTGCTGCAATACTGTATTGCTGCAATACTGAGCAACAATAATAACAATAATAATGCAAAAAAAAGTAACATTCACATTGTCAGACAAAAGTATGTCTATCATAGAATGATTTGACTCTGAGGCTCAGTATGGAGTCATCAGTCAACTACATTTTTCCCAAAGTCTCAAAAAATAGACAACCAATATTTATAAATAAAAATAGAAGATAGTTTCAAAAACCAGATCATGCCAAATTCTATAGACAACAGAAAAAAAAGAAACACTTCAAAATCATTCTACTTCATCTGGATATACCTGATATCAAAATCGGAAAAAACATACCATTACAAAGGGAAATTACAAACACACTTCACTTATAAATGAGGGTGCAACATCCTAAACAACCTATCAACAAGCTGAATTAAAAGTTATTATTCAAACAATGTACTTTGGTCAAAATCAAATCCAATTCATGTGAGAATTAGTCACTTTTTTCTTTTTTTCTCTTTTCCTTTTCCTCATCTCTCCCACCTTATCTCTCTGTCTGCTCTCCCCTTCTTCCCTCACCGTGTCATTAATTGTCCTCAGATCAAAGTTGAATACATAGGATTCATGCTTATCCATTACTGTGATGCTTCACTAAGAATAATGTTTTCTACCTCCATCCAGGTTAATACAAATGCTGCAAAATCTCCATTTTTTTTAATGGCCGAATAGTATTCCATGGTATACATATACTACAGCTTGCCAATCCATTCCTGGGTTGAGGAGCCTGTAGGCTGTTTACATATTTTAGCAATTGTAAACTGAGCTGCAATAAACAGTCTAGTACAAGTGTCTTTATAATAAAAGGTTTTTGTTCTTTCTGGATAGATGCCCCGTAATGGGATTGCAGTATCAAATGGGCGGTCCAGGTTGAGTTCTTTGAGATTTCTCTATACTTCCTTCCAAAAAGGTTGTACTAGTTTGCAGTCCCACCAGCAATGTAAAAGTGCTCCTTTCTCTCCACATCCATGCCAGCATCTGCAGTTTTGAGATTTTGTGATGTGGGCCATACTCGCTGGGGTTAGATGATATCTCAGAGTGCTTTTTTTTTTTTTGAGACAGAGTCTCACTTTGTTGCCCTCAGTAGAGTGCTGTGGCATCACAGCTCACAGCAACCTCCAGCTCTTGGGCTTACGTGATTCTCTTGCCTCAGCCTCCCGAGTAGCTGGGATTACAGGTGCCCACCACAACACCTGGATATTTCTCAGGGTGGTTTTAATTTGCATTTTTCTAATAATTATGATGAGCATTTTTTCATATGTTTGCTAGCCATTCATTCATCTGTCTTCTTTAACTAATGGAAGAACACACTGTGCTCGTGTCTGGGAAGAATCAACATTGTTCAAATGTCTATAATTCCCAGAGAAATCTACTGATTCAAGGCAATCATTAAAATACCAACATCCTATTTTCAAGACTCGGAAAAAATGATTCTGCGTTTTGTATGGAACCAGAAAAACCCCCCACATGGCTAAGGCAGTTCTTAGTAACAAAAGCAAAGCCAGGGGCATCACCATACCAGATTTTAGGCTGTACTACAAGGCCATAGTGGTCAAGACAGCATGGTACTGTCAAAAAATAGAGACATAGACATTTGATATTGAATAGAAAACCAGAACAACAACAACTTACAACCACCTAATCTTTGATAAACCAAACAAGAATGTACACTGGGGGAAAGACTCACTATTCAATAAATGGTGCTGGGAGAACTGGATATCCACATGTAAAGGACTGAAACTGGACCTGCACCTTTCTCCACTCACAAAAATTGATTCAAGATGGATAAAGGACTTAAATTTAAGGCAACAAAATGATAAAAATTCTCAAAAAACACATAGGAAAAACACTGGAAGAGGTTGGCCTGGGAAAAGACTTTATGAAGAAGACTGCCATGGCAATTGCAAAAAAAACTAAAATAAACAAATGGGATTTACTGAAACTGAAAAGTTTCTGTACAGCTAAGGAGGCAACAACCAAAGCAAACAGACTAACTATCCAATGGGAAAGGATATTTGCATATTTTGAAACAGACAGAGGCTTGATTACTAGGATCTATAGAGAACTTCACTTAAACCACATGAAAAAAGCCAACAATTCCATACATCAATGGGGAAGAGAGATGTATGTGCATTTTTTTATTTGAACATTTTTCATTTTCAACACAATCTCACTTTTGAAATTTTAACTGCAAATCATATTAAAACTATATTTCTATTGTCTTCAGTTTATTTCTGTTATGTTCCTGTCTGCCACTAAATCAAGCAATCACTCAATCAAAAAAAGAGATAAAAAGTAGCCCCAAACTATTATTTTCAAAGCCAAGCTTGAGGGTTCAGCTCAACAGGAACTCTTCTTGACTGTATGTTTGACTTCATCATATCTACATTTACACTGATTCTGTGTGCCCCCATCCACCCCCCTTTTTTAGGGCCTTCTAGGATACAATCTCAGTATCAGGTAACAATGTTCATTTTTTTGTCTTGAATTGTTCCCTGTACATTTTGTGAAATTATGCATTACTTTTGATATACTTTAAAAGCTAACTGTGCATGATGCTGACATAGAAGCTTCTACTCTAGAAAAAGGAGTACAATTAAAGTGAGATCAGCTGCAACAGGTAATTTTCTTTTCTTTTGTTGTTGTTGTGATTGTAGTTGTTATTCTGCCTCCCATAGTTCTCCAATTTGGCATCCCTGTCCTTGTTAGGGAATTGACAAAGGTGAATTTGGTGACTCCACAATTTTTCAAGTGCTTATTGGAATTCAAATCTTTAATTAGAGGAACAGTTTATGATAACACTTCGGTTAAGAATTAATAACTTTGTTCCATCTTACTGCTTTTACACTGATGATACTAAGGAAGTTAGGTGTTCCAATTAGCAGACTGTGTTTGTGTGAGGGGATATCCTTATGAGGAAAGTAATTAATCATTCCTTTATGGATATTTTGTAGACACAGTCTTTAAAATCAGTGATCCTGAAATGTTAATAGTAAAAATAGTCCTATTTACTATTAAAAATATTACATAGAAGTAATCAACACCTGGAATTGTCTGTACATTATTTCTATGGACTTTCAAAGTATTTGACCATGTATGTGTATGGTGATAAATATTACAGAGAATTTGTTTTTGTGTCATAAATTTTACATAAATTGTATACAATGTATACATCATTCTGCAACTTTTTAATTTGCTCAACATTACATTTTTTGGATCTGTTGAGAATGACACTAGTATCCTTGTTTAATTTAAGCTCTCTATACCATTTCAACACCCACAGACCATACTTAACTAAACACTCTGAATGCAGTTTAGAAAAGGTGCAAATGTAAGTAAAAGTGATTGGGGATCCATCCTGAGAGCGTCTGTATTCAGTGGTTGTAAACATTAATACTTACTGATTGTACTGAGCATTAAAATGGAAAAAATTAAAATACAAAACACAGATTATTTTTTTTCAATGAAAAACCACATTACACTCCTACTGACGCTGTGTGAAGCATTTTTGGAAACATTCATATATTTCAGAAGTGCATTTATTTTGCAATATGGCTGTAAGTCATCCATTCATGTGCCCCTGGAATTCATCTTCCCTACAGTATTTACTGTGGTCTCTCTCCAGGGTCAGTAGGATGATTAAATATTTCTTAAATTAGTAATATCCTAGTACCTTTAGGTTTCACAGAAGGGTTTTATAACCTGACTTTTTCTTAACTCTCCATTTTAGCTTTTTTCCTGTGTGTCTGCCTTTTCTCTAGCATTACCAAACTACCTCTGGGAGTGCCCTCTGAGCCAATCCCTCTATTTTGGACAAATGCACACCCCCTTTCAGGCTTTTGTTTCTTCTTCTTCTTCTTTTCTTTTCTACTTCCTGTCCTGCTCTCACTTTTTCCTGGCCTCTCCACCTTTTCACCTTGCTGATCTCACCCTTTACTTTTCAGCTCAGACATGACCTCTGGAAAAGCAAACTTTGATGCATCTTATTCATTTTCCTTTAATCCCAGTCCCATAATTATCAAGTAGAATAGATAAAAACTGTTTCCCCTGTGAAGTTTTGGAATATCGTGTCCTACAACCTTGGGATCTGGGTAATAGAAATGAAAAGAAATAACTTACAGTTCAGGTTGGGAAGGTGCAGAGGAGAAATCCATAGAGTACTGAGGCCTCCCTGAAGGAGGAGATGCCTGTTTATCCAGGGAAAAAGCCATAATGAACAGAGTCTTCACATAGCAAACTGTGTCCAGAAAAAGAGAGAGAGAGAGAGAGAGAGAGAGAGAGAGAGAGAGAGAGAGAAATGGAAAAAAATGGAAATGTCAGCATATTAGGGAAAAGCATTTCACATATAAGTCACAGGGCACACACTGACTAAGGTATAGAAAGTAACAGCAACTTAGTGAATAACATTTCCAATGCATTGAAGGTTCTATTATGAAGTACACAGAAGTACAAAGGGTTACTTCATATGTTTTCCTGGATTGATAAAAGTTTGCTTTGTTTATGAGGGCTTTGTAATTTATGTTGGGTGGATGAATTTGTCAGCGAATCTGTGATTTTTGTGTGCCTTCTACCTGGTGACATCTAGTAGCTTTTTGAATTTTTAAATAAGTGTTCATCTAAACTCTAAATTTCTAAAATAAAAAGAAATTTAGCTTTTGTTGGGGCCTGCGACACCGTGTCTCTGGCCCCAACCCAGGGCCTGGTAGGAGCCAGGATGCTAGGTCTCTGGTCCAGCCCACTCAACTGTCTGGACGCCGGCTGCTGTGCCAGCTTACCCAGGGTAGGTGTCATTCAGGCCTTGGGTACCTTAGTAGGAGCAAGCATCTCAGCAACAATCTCTCAGCTTAGTAGGAGCCTTGACTAGCTTCTCCTGTGGCTATTTATACAAGTGATACACCACAGGTGTGGAAACTGCTATGTAATAATGTACATGTTCTCCTGCTCTTTAATGAGAGACCAATGATGTTAAATCCCTTCCACAATCCCTTATTGTCAAAGTATTTCTCACAGGTGCCTCCTATATATTCCCCCCCACCTGTTGTGTATTAACTAGGGGATCATACATCTGTTCTTCTAACTGAAATTGTCACGATTTTTATTTCCATCTTTTGTTTTCTTTCCGAAGATCTTACTGCTTTCACCGTCTTTTGCTACTTCTGCCTTTAGTCTACCTTCTCCCACATGCTTTACAATTTCAATACGCTTTTCTGTCTTTTGCCAATAGTCTTTCTGGCTTACTTTCTTTTTCAACCCTTCCCTTCCAGATAGAACCTTTGACTGCCTTAAAGGGACAGGGGGCAACGACCATTCTAAACTGCTTCCTGGTGACAATGTGTGATGGATGATTTGGGGAAGGCAGTTAGAGGTTCTTTCCCTAACTGGCAAGTTCTTACAATCTGTTCCCAAACCTTTCATCTCAAACTTATTATACTTCTTTTCTTATTTTTTTTGAAAAAAATTTTTATTAAGTCTTTTGAAAACATAGATCATAAATACATTTATGCCATTTTCAATGTGTTGATTATTTTGTACAACTTGGAGTGCTTACATCAGCTCATCATCTTTAGTCATCAGAGAAATGCAAACCAAAACTACTCTGAGATAACATCTAACTCCAGTAAGAGTAGCCCACCTTATAATACTTCTTACCAACTTCTTCCCAAAATTTTCATCTCAAAATTTTTATACATTTATACTTCTCCCAAACTTCTTATCTCAAACTTCTTATACTTCTTACAAACTTTTTCCCAAACTTTTTATCTCAAACTTCTTATACTTCTTTTCCCTACTGTTTGCCAGAGGTCCACTTACTCTGAGTGATGTACCCCTCTGGGTTTCTTCCCTACTGTTTGTCAGAGGTCCACTTACTCTGAGTGGCATAACTCTCTGGTTTCTTTCTTATATCTTTTTTATTTCTTATCTCTTTTCTTTTTATTTCCCAGACTTTTCATATCTTATCTTTCTCCTCTTCCTTTTACTTATATATTTCTTCTTCCCCTTGCCATTTTATTTGCCAAAGACTTCTATCACCTCCAAATCTTATCCTTTTGTCCCTTTTGTTTCTTATATATTTATCCTCTCTTTTTCTTTTGTTTGCTAAAGGCTTTTGTTTGCTAAAGGTTCTACTTTATCCCAAACCTCATCTTTCTTATATATTTCTTCTTGCTAAAGGCTCTACTCATTCCCGAATCTTCTTCTATATTTCTCCTCTCTTTCATTTGCTAAAAGCTTGTTTTCCCTTCGGTACTTGTCCACTTTCCCATCCTCAGTGCCATTTGTCCGAGCTGGGACACTAGGCCACCGGCCCCAGCCATGAAACTGCCAGGACACGGACCGCTGTACAAGCTCTCTCTGGGTATGATTCCCCATTAGCCCGTTGTCTCATTCAGGTCAGGGATGCCAGAGCGCCTCAAAGGGGCAGCAGTCAGTCTTAGGAGGAGTCCGACTAACTTCGCCTGTGGCTATTTCTAGAGTGATCCTGTGGCTATTTACACCACAGGTGCAGAGCTTGCCAAGTAATGATGTACCTGCTCTTGTGCTTTTCAACGAGAGACTAGGCCCTTCCCCATTCCCTTGTGACCAAGCTGTTTCTTTTCAAGTGTCTCCTACAAAAGGAGGTAGTTATAACACATGTAACTGATCGAAGATGATGATCCGGAATATATAAAGATGTTCTTGGAATCAATAAGAAAAAGACAACTAATTGTTTTTAAATGGGCAAAAAGGCGCAAGCAAGCATTGGATAAAAGGAAAACACACATTATATATAAACATGTGAGAAAATAGTTATTTGTAGTCAAGAAATGCACAATAAGACCACAGTGAGATCCCATTGTATACCCACCAGCCTGGCAAAATTAAAGAAATCTGGCAATACCAGAAAGTAGCAAGGATTAGGTCGATGGAATACCTTATAAGACACCCAGGAAACTTCCATGACCCACGGGAGCCTACATTGGGACAACCATTTTGAAGAGCAATTTGGCACTGATGTAGACTCCTATTCGGAAATATTTCTGTCCCTCCCTGTGTGAACATTATATACTTTTCTGTCCTATTCATACTTGGCTTGCTTTACGACTCACTCTAAAGGTTCGAGTCAATCTAGCTAAATATGAAAAGAAGTGACAGATATCTCTGCCACGAGATGGCCAATGTTCCAAATAGAATCTCCCCATCCACCTAAATTCCAGAGTGAAATTACGTGGAGCGGAGTCCCAGCCAGCCTGCAACTGGCCTGTCACGATTGTAATAAATAGACCTTTGTTGTTTTGTTATAATCCATTAAAAGTGAGGGAGTCATTTGCTGTTTCTGCATAACTTAGCATGTGCTGGTAGGGCACCAGCTTATAAAGCTGAGCATTCCGTGCTATAAGATCCAGCAATTATTACTTTTAGAAACTTGCAGCACTCTTGCACAAGAAATATATTTTTAAAAAATCATAGCAACATTGTTCATGATTGTAACACACCTAAAAACAACCCAATCTCCCTTGGTAGAGAATGGATTGATAAATAATAACATGTCTGCAAAATTAGTAAAAATAAATACACTCAAGCTACACATGACATAAATGAGTCTCACAAAATCATATAATGTTGACTAATTCAAGCAAATCACAGACATTTCACATACAGCACAAGAACATTTTCATAAAGCTCACAAACCAACAAAACTAAATTACATCATTTTAAGGTACATCATTCTATGATAAATTATTTTTTTAATTATAAGCTATAAGGCAGCCATGCCCAATGACTCGCACCTGTAGTCCCAGCTACGCAGGAGGTGAAGGCCAGAGGATCAATTGAGGCCAGGAGTTCCAGGCTGTAGTGCACTAAGATCATACCCATGGATAGCCAGTGTGCTCCAGCCCAGGGGACAGAGCAAGACCCAGCTCTTAAAAAACAAACAAACAACAACAACAAAAACAGGCAAATGGTTCCAGATTTGGCCATGGGAGTTCGGTGGGCCCTGTCGTAGCACTCCAGCTGGGCTGTGAGTTCATGGGTGTTCATTTTCTCACTGTGCTTCATACCTTTCATTCATGAGTTTGTGTGTTACATATTATGTAAAAAGTTAAGAATAAAACAAAAGTAACCTGGTTCAGAGTGGAGCAAGACAAAGGCAGGAGGTGTGAGGATGGAAGGGCCATGGAATATAGGAAGACATGGGAACTCTTTCTGAAACTCTTCGTCAAGGTCTGACGCCAAACTCAGGCACTCTGACTCCTCTCCCCCAACCACGTCTAAATGGTAGGCCTGATGGAAAATTTGGTTGGGGCTACTTACTGCATCTTATGGCTAAATGCCATATGTCATATTTGCACACAAACCTGCATTGATTTTTATTATGATTGTAGCTGTGTTGTTGGCCTATGTGATTAAATTTAAACTATATTTTTCTTTGGATTTCAAAAGGCTAGCCCAGGCCTGGAGCCTGTGAAATGGTATCTAGAAAATACCCTTTACCACCGCTCTGTCCCTACGTGTCTGTTCTGTTAAAATAGTGGTACATTTTTAAAGGCCAACTTACTAGCCCATTTAGAAAAAAATTTTCGGGGGGGGAATGCTGGGTATTATTGAGGATGGTGTTGGGTTTTGGAAAACATGATGGGGGAATTGCTCAAATTTCTCCAAGAGTCCAACAGCCTTTCATGCTTCCATCTCATGGGTCACACCCTCCTTCTTCTTCTTCTGGAAACCGGCAGCTACAGGCATCTTCTTCTTGCGCAGTTTGGACTGGTTTCATAAATGCTGAAAAGCAATTTAAAAGATTCTAATGTTTCGTTGTCTGTGTTAATCGTTTAATACGTATTTTCCAAGAATCACAGCTGTAGAACCTCTCAAAGCAGCAAACAGTCTCAAGTTTAATCTTAACAAACTCGTCCCCAAGAGAGATAATAGCAAGCATGAGTTTTTCTAGAGATTATTTGTGATTTTCCCTCCTACCAAATATCTGTATTTATCTTTAAAAATGAGTTTATTTATTGTCTACGTTGGCTACAAAAAGTCTTGAAAATGAATCACTATGGCATGAAATAGTAGCCATTTCCCAAACATAACTGTAGTTTCCATGCTGCAGCTCATATGTGTATCATAGTCTTGAAGGTTACTCAGATTACAGACTAGACAGTTTCTTGTGAATGAAATGCACCAAGATGTCAAAGGTATGCCCACGACTTCATCTATTAGTAAGCAAAGTGCTGATCTGTGTCCAGGATTTCTCTGATATGTTAGGTGTAAGGTACTAAGGTATTTATTTTGTTACAGCTGAGCAATTTTTCAATCCTCAGTGTCTATTTTTTTATAGTCTGACAAAGCCAAAAGCCCCACCCTAAATTCATGTTTGTTACTGTAAAAAAAAAAAAAAAAAAAAAACAGCCATAACCAAACAACCACACCATCTGCCAGAACTTACAAAAAACTGGCAAAATTTCAGAAATAACAATGGGAATGTCTTTTGAAATTGTGTCAAAGATTAATTTAAAAATGAACACGGGGAGAAGAGGAAAGCTTGTTCCAGAAGGAACGCTCCGAAGAAACATAAGGGTTTCTGTGCAAGGGCAGGGAAGACTCAACACTCGTGGAAATACTGGTTGTTCCCTTTTCCCAGGTCTGAGGAATGAACTAGGTGCATATAAATGAGGCTAAACCAGCCCTGGCCTGAGGGAAGTGATCTGCAAACAGCTGCCGGTCACACAACCCACCTCCCTGGTCCACAAGCTATGACTCTGAGACGGACTCCGGTAACTTTCACCCCTGGCCACGGCAGCCATGCACTTGAGGTCTTGGTGTCTCTGTGCCACCTGTTGAAGTACGGGGCTGGGCTATGAGACATTTAAACTCTTAAGTATCCACTCTGAAGCCAATCTGGGTCCCATGTAACATACTCAGTAGCCATGCATGAGGATCCCTTCCATAAATATGTATAGCTGCTCTTGTAATCTGTTGAATATGTGTACTTGACCCACCCGGTCAGCATAAATCCCTGCCTTTTGGTCTCTGCGAGAGCCTACAGTTTCCTGCCTATCAGGGTGGTCAGGCTGCAGGTGTGACCCTGTATAAAAAGTGAAGCCCTCTTTCTATCTCCCTCCCACCCCCCAAAAAGGCACTCTGCTTCTGGAAAGATGGAGATGCTTTCCCACATTCTTCCTGCTGAGGACCACTGAAATTCTGGACATTATTCATAAACAAACATAAGAAGGCTCAGAAAGGTGGAGAGAGGAAGGCAGATTGGCTGAGGATCTCAGGACCCAAGGAGAAATGTGGGATGTCTTCCTGCCTCATCTACTCACCCCAGACTGGGAAATCGAGTTGCCAGCAGCCTGGAAGGAAAAGCCTGTTCTCTCTAGCTGCAAGACCAGGAATGGGGCAGCATGGCAAGACTGAAAACTTTTAGCCAATAATCCCTCAAGTCTAACAAAACAGCACAGAAAAAGAAAAGTGGCCCCACCCTTAAGCCCCACCAGGAAAGGCCCTACAGAGAGACCTACGCGTCCACCCTGCCTGCAGGGACTGGGCGCCATCCTGCAGCATCAGAGGATGCCTGGGAAAGCACAAGGCTTAAATGAGATCCGGAGTCAGTAACACAATACCACAATCTTTGAATTGTAATTAAAAAGGCCATTTGTTATACTAACACTGGAAGATCGAGCTCTGGATGAGAAAAGACAGTGCTAGCACCCAGATGACTCGGATGTTAGAGTTATCAGGGAGGATTTTAAAGCAGCCCGTGTCCAAAATGCTTCGTCAGGCAATCAGGGACGCATTTGAAACAAATGAAAAAGAAATTGAAAAGAACCAAGTGGTAGTTTTTAAACTGAAGAATTATAATGATTGTGATTTTTAAAATCAATGAAGGGGCTTAACCAGTGGGGAAGAAGAGGGCAGAGGAAAGCGTCATTGCCCGACCTCAACACCAGAGGGAGACAGAGAACAAATGCACCAAAAAATGCACAGAGGCTTGGGAACACGTGGGGCTGTCACAGAAGATCTCAAGTTTGTGTTATCTGGAGTCCTAGAAGAACAGGAATAGAAAAGGGCTGAAAAAAAGTACAGAGGCTCCTCAACTTATAACGGGGGTCACATCCTAATAAACTCTTTGTAAGCTGCAAATATCGTAAGTCAAAAATGCCTTTAATACACCTACCCTAACCAGCATGAGAACTTGGCTTTGCCTACCTTAAACACGCTCAGAGCACGTACATTAATCTATCGTTGGTCAAAACCGCCTAACACAAAACCTATTTTATAGTCAAGTGTTGAGGCTGGGCATGGTGGTTCACACCTCTATAATCCTACCACTTTGGGAGGCTGAGGTGGGAGGATCGCTTGAACTCAGGAGCTCAAGACCAACCTGAGAAACAGCGAGATCCTGTCTCTACAAAAAAATAGAAAAATTAGCCAGATGTGGTGGCTCTGCCTGTCGTCCCAGTGATACCACTATGGACCCCACGACATCAAAAGGATAATAAGGGAATCCCATGAATAAGTGTAAACACACAAACCACACCTAAATGAGATAGGACAATTTCTTACAAAGCACAAAATACCACAACGCAGCTAATATAAATTAAATAAGTGTACTAGTTCTATAACTATTAAGGAAATTGAGTTTAGAATTTAAAAATCTCTCCCTAAAAATCTTCAGGCCCAAATAATTTCACTGGAGAATTCCAGAAAATATTAAATGAAGAATTAATGATAATTCTGCACAATCTTTTCCAGAAAATACAAAAGAACAAAAGAACATGTTCCAAATCATTTTATGAA
The DNA here is from genome assembly GCA_963574355.1 of Loris lydekkerianus. Classification (NCBI taxonomy): domain Eukaryota; kingdom Metazoa; phylum Chordata; class Mammalia; order Primates; family Lorisidae; genus Loris; species Loris lydekkerianus. The sequence goes on from CAUYPK010171398.1 coordinate 14,982, forward strand.
GCCAGTATTACCCTGCCACCAAAATCGGACAGAGATAGTATAGGAAAAAAAAAAAAAAAATTACAGACCAACATTCCTCATGACTATAGCTGCAAAAATCCTTAACAAAAATGATCAAATAGAATTAAGCAAGTTATAAAAATTAATTATACACTATGATTAAGTGGAGTTTATAGTCCAGGGATATAAGACTGGTTTACGATTCAAAAATTGATCTGTAGGCTGCGCACCTGAGACTCAAGTGGCTAAGGCGCCAGCCACATACACCAGAGCTGGCAGGTTCGAATCTAGCCCAGGCCTGCCAAACAATGACAACTACAACCAAAAAATAGCCGGGTGTTGCAGCAGGCTCCTATAGTCCCAGCTACTTGGGAGGCTGAGGCAAGAGAATCACTTAAGCCCAGGAGTTGGAGTGACGCCACAACACTCTACCCAGGGCAACGGCTTGAGGCTCTGTCTCAAAATAAAAAAAAAAAAAAATCAGTCTATAAAGTCTACCAAGTAACAGCTAAAGGAAAATTACATAATTATATCAATTGGTGCAGTAAAGGGATTAGACAAAATTCAGCACTTATTATTTTATTTTTATTTTTATGAATATACCTTTTTTAGTGATGGGCTCTCACTCTGTCCCCCAGCTGGAGTGCAGTGTGATCATAGCTCGCTGGAGCCTCAAATTCCTGAGCTCAAGTGATCCTCCTGCCTTAGCCTCCTGAGTTTCTAGGCCAACAAGGATGTGCTACCATGCCCAGCTTATTTATGATTTTAAGAAACCTTTCAGAATACTATAAATAGAGGAAGAACTTCCTCAATTTGATAAAAATAGAGAAAGAGCTTCCTCAATTTGATAAAAAAAAATCCACAACTTACATTATACTTAAAGGTGAAAGACTGGAGGAGGCCTTTCCCCTAACATTGGGAGCAAGGTAAGGACGTCCAGTTTCACCACTGTTATTCAACATGGTAGTGGGAGTTCTAACCAACACAATAACACAAGAAAAAGAAGTAAAAGGCATAGAGATCAGAAAGAAAAATGAAACTGTCCTTATTTGTAGATAACATTATAGCTGATATAGAGATCAACCTACTATAAAAATTCTGTCATAGCCGGGCGTTGTGGCAGGTGCCTGTAGTCCGAGCTACTTGAGAGGCTGAGGCAAAAGAATTGCTTAAACCTAAGAGTTGGAGGTTGCTGTGAGCTGTGACTTCAAAGCACTCTACAGAGGGTGACATAGTGTCTCAAAAAATATATAAATAAATAAATAAATAAATAAGAAATAAAAATGAAGGGACGTACCTTGTTAATGGATTAGAATATAGTCATGCACAGCATAAATGCTTTAGTCAATGACAGTCTGCGCATGCAGTGGTGGTCTCATAGATGATAATGGAGCTGAATTCTCAGCTCCTAGTGACCCTGCAGCCATCGTAACGCGGTAGCACAGTAGGGCACAGTATGGCCTGGGTCTTCACACTCACTCGCTCACTCACCCAGCGCTACTTCCAATGCTCAACACTCCACCCAGCGCTACTTCCAATGCTCAACACTCCACTCATGGCAGGTGCCCTATACAGAGTACCACTTGTTATCTTCAATACTGTGAGACCACCGCTGAGCTAGAACAATATTAAAAAAGAAGAATAGCTGGAGGCTAGGAGTGCAAGGCTGCTGTGAGCTACGATCACACCCAGCCTGGGCGACAGAGCCAGACCTTGTCGGAGGGGAAGGGGAAGATTTCTTTTATAGTAATCAAGACTGTGTAGTATTGGCAAAAGAATAAACATACAGATCAATGGAGCAGAAGAGAAAAACCAGAAATCCACCCCCACAAGAATAGACAATTGATTTTCAACAAAGAGACCATGAAGGAGGCAAATGTTTTCAACACATGATGCTGGAAAAATGGAACTTCTATAAGCAAAAAAAGCAAAACAAAACAAAAAACCTGACCTAAGCCTTTCACACCTTATACAAAATTTAACTAAATGAATGAATCTGAGATTTAAATGTGAAACACAAACTGTACAAGTTTTAGAAGACAACACCAGAAAAAAATATCTGTGTCTTTGGGACCAAAGACTCAATGAAGCATTCTTAGACATGCCTCCACCAATGAAAAGAATCAATATATTGGACTTCATCAAAATTAAAAACTTTTTCTCCGTGGAAGGCCCTGTGAAGAGGATGGAAAGGCAGGCTGCCGAGGGCAGAGCAATATTTACAAACCACCTGCCTGAGATCAGACTCATATCTACAAAATATAAAGAGCTCTCAGATCTCAACAGTAAAACAAACAAATAAGACAATTAGAAAACAGGCTAAAGATCTGAAGGAGCACTTCATGGCAGAAGACACAAAGAAGAAAAATAAGCACATGGAAAAATGTCCAACCTTTAGGAGATGCAACTGAAGGCCGCAGTGAGGTACCACTGCACACCTATCAGAACCGCTGAAACAAAAAATCGTGGCAGTGCAAAATGCCTGCAGGGACGCAAAGAAACCGCATCTCTCTCTCATAAATGGCTGGTGAGAATTAAAATGATACCACTCCTCTGGAAGATGGTTGACAGATTCTTAAAAATCTAAGCAAGCATTTAGCATGTAACCCAGTAACAGCACTCTCGGGCGCTTACCTTATATATGAAAATGTATCTCCAGGCAGCACCCATAGCTCAGTGGGTAGGGCGCCAGCAACATACACCAAGGCTGCGGGTTCGAACCCAGCCTGGGCCAGCTAAACAACAATGACAACTGCAACAACAACAAAAAAAAATAGCCAGGTGTAGCGGCGGGCACCTGTAGTCCCAGCTACTTGGGAGGCTGAGGCAAGAGAATTGCTTAAGCTGGAGAGTTTGAGTTTGCTGTGAGCTGTGATGCCACAGCACTCTACCCAGGGCAACAGCTTGAGACTCTGTCTCACAAAAAAAAAAAAAAAAAAAAAAAAAAAATGTATCGCCACATTAACCTCTATTTGATTTTCGCT
>CAUYPK010171399.1:0-28540 GCA_963574355.1 Loris lydekkerianus
ACAGATCTTGAAAGAACAGAAAAACAATGAACAGAGTTATTAGTCTCTTCTCCTTACACTCCAGCCTAAACATTTTAAGAAGCACAATTTAACAGGAAAAAAAATTACCTTAATAAAGACCTTCCTTATTAAAAAGATGAACACAGTTTCCTTTATTGAGTCAAGCAAAAAATACATTTGACTGAAGAACGTGTATCTTTCCCTCTTCCACGTCCTGTGGTGCCAATGCAGAAAATGTGCTGCACTTCAGGAAAGGTAACCTCTTGGGGTGGGACCCTGTAGGTGTGATGTAATGTGCCAGGCACGTGGCTGGCATTGACGCTAAGCATCGTAGCAACAATCACAACAGAGTCAGTGGGGCAGGCACGGGCGGGCGGGCCCAATGTGGAATGGTACTGATTTCTATTCTCAGCATGTGTCACTGACTTACTGACAAGACAGCTAAACATAAAAAGGGCTCATTATGAGAAGTCACTTGGGATAACAAAATTAAAAATAAAAAATAAAAAAATAAAAATAAAAAAAAAGCAGTAATTCCCTGAACCTCCTATCTTCATCAGTTTCAACTTCCTGCTCCAAACCTTTTTTTTTTTTTTTTGTAGAGACAGAGTCTCACTTTACCGCCCTCGGTGGAGTGCCGTGACGTCACAGGACTCACAGCAACCTCCAGCTCTTGGGCTTCCACAATTCTCCTGCCTCAGCCTCCCAAGCAGCTGGGACTACAGGCGCCCACCACAACGCCCGGCTATTTTTTTTTTTTGCAGTTTGGCCGGGGCTGGGTTTGAACCCGCTACCCTCGGTATACGGGGCCAGTGCCCTACTCACTGAGCCCCAGGCGCCACCCCCAAACCTTTTCTAAAACTGCTATTACCGAAGTAAATTGATTTCAGTTGACTGCCATTCCCTCTCCTTGATGTGAAAGACCAGAGGATGAACAGGAAGAGACACTAAGGACCCCAATTACCCCTCCCCTGCTTAAGGCTTCTTTGTAGTGTGAGATAATTCATTAACTAAGATCAAGTTACTGGTTACGACAGCAGCAGGTCTCTGGCATAAGGTAGGTAACTGACAAACATCTACTTAATGACCATAGAAAACCAGGAGAAAACATCTGAGTGTTGGGCAAAGAGGAGCAAAGCCTTGACTCTCCCAGGTTCACTGTTTCAGCCAACCTGTTAGCAACAATTGCAGGGCATGTCATTAAAAAGCTGAGAGAGCGCTGGTTTGGGCAAGGCTGCTGTCACTGCCCACTGAACGAATAAATCTATTCAGTTTGACCCTCACCCAGAAAATAAGGTAGTTATGGCCAATACAGACCTGACTCCCAACTAACTTGTTATCAACCTTGCTGGCTAACTGAATAGACAGTGGAGAAACCAGCCCAGCTGCAGACCGTCCACAGCACTGTCTTGTTTAGGCTTCATCTGTTCCAAGGCACTGGCTCTTCAAAGCCTGACACCACCAGGGCAGGACATCCTCTAACGGTGGTCTTCCTTATCCTGGCCCAGGAGAACCACCTGCATGCCATGACAGCTATAGAATCAACCTGGGAAAGTTACCTTCTTTCCCTAATTACAGTTACTCAGAGTGAAGCACTGAATCCCCTGCACCAAGGTTCATGCCCATGATGAACTCTCAAATATAACCAATCACACCACCTTTGCCCTCCTCACCCCCAACCCCTTCCGGCCCTCCGTGAATATTTTGGCTTTATTAACTAGCCAGAGGAAAAAGAGTTTGCCAAAAGGCAAATTCACATTTCACACAGGTATCTCAGCCAAGACAGGAAGGAAACATCAATCCATAGCCTGGAGTATAAATGCTCAGCATTGAAATTAAGGAAAACCAACAAGACACTTGTGGTTACACTTTAACATAAATCCTTAGTTAAAGGAAAACTCAAGCCAATTTAGTTCAGTTTATCAACAGGAGAGTTCATAAGGAATGACTGTGAGCAAAGTGGGCCAGCCACCCACCCCCCAGCCGTACTTGCCTGCAGTGGAAACAGGAGCCAAGTGAACGTAGCCTCATCCCTTCCCACAGTAAAGGGATCCTTCACCTGGGTCATCCCCACAAGAGACAGCAGCTGGTCAAGCCCCATGCTCCCTGCTGTGTGCGGAAGCAAAGGGCTGCTGGGGCAGAGGCAGAGGAGAGTTCTAGGAGGGAATTCTGGTGAAGCCCAGGTTCCCATCACTGCAGTCACAGCCAACAGAAAGCACCTCCCCCATAAGCCTCTCCCCCAACTCCTGGACATTTAGTACAAGCCCAAAGAGCAAGAAGGGGACCTCAGTGCCTCCTCAGTGCAGTAAATGGGCGTTTTAAACCCTAAAGCTAAGGCTGACTTACATGTGTATGAAGGATCCCTCTTTCCCTGTTTCACCGTGAGCACGGCAGGCACGTGTTCCTGGGCACCTGTCCTGTTGGCAAATCACAAGCACCACAACTCTTGCCTCCCCCATTCTTCCTCCTCCACCGGGATGGCAGGCCATAGCCCCGTGAAGAGGCCTGGTGTGGGGAAGCATGTCATCAGAAGACCATCCACTGGCTCCGATCTGCCAAGTGAACTATCCCAAGTCCATCTAAGCAAGTTCAAAGGGCAAATATGCAGAAAGGTCCAGCCATGGAACCATGAAGCCTATGAGTATGCTGGAAGCACCCAGAACACATAATCCCGTGAAGGGACGCCCTAGGCTTCCAGCTGTGCTCCAAGATGTCTATGGCTTTTCCCATGAGGGGGCCAAAACTACCGAGGAAGCTCTGGACATGGAAGACATCACTGGGTCAGCGAGGACTCCACGAGGACAAAATGGAGACCCAGGTCTGTGACTGTGAGGACGGCACGAGGACAGAATGGAAATCCAGGTGTTCCAGACAAGGGTCTATTCTAAAGGTACAGTAGCAAGGCTTTTTGATAGTTGATACAAAAGCAAGAACTAAAATAAGATTTTCAAAGATCCCTGGTACTAAACACTGCTTCTATCTTAACCCAGTGCTGGAGGCCACACCTCCGCGATGATGGGCTGTGCTCTGAAAACCGCCAGCAGTCACACGAGGGTCTTTGCCTCTGTCTTCCTGACATAACCGAGATGAGCCCACTCTCACCCGGTCCTGCCTGGTGAAGAAGGGGACAGCCAATCACACTGTGGTATGTGTCCCCCTCCACCACCACCAAGAGCAGAACACTTCTTGGCTGCTGTGTTTGGCATGTCTTTGTTTTGGTTTAGCCCTGGCAATTTGTCAGGCAGTCTATTTCCAGGAGGAGCTCTGTCCACAATATGGCTGCCCCAGGCTCGAGGTCCTCCCTCATTTTCATAAACAGAGCCAGTTGCCGCAGTGACTGGCGCTGTGAGCAGCTGTGAAATAGCAGAGGTCGCCAGAGCTTGCTTTGGGTTCTACGGCTATTCCTAGGCGTTGTGCACAGGGGGTCAATGGGAGCTGTGTTGATACCAGCTGGTCCTTCACAGGCAGGTCGGGGCCCTGGGCAGGAATTGCCAAGCAAGCTGCGAATACAAACTGAGTTCAAGTGCACCCCAGCCCCCACCTGACAGGTCTCAGCCTGGGGGCACCACAAGACTACAGGGTGTAAGGAGCAGCAACTTCCTCCCTGTGACTTCAGCAGTTCCCAGAGCAGTGAGAGGGTCCAGGGCAAGAGCCCTGGGCAAAGGGAAGGATCTTGGAAAAGTGAATGTGGAGCTGGCAGAGCCACTTCTGCATCAAATGCTTTCTGCTGTCCCCACCCCCCACAGCAGGCAGCACATCACAGCTTCCACCAATTTTATTTTTATTTTATTTTATTTTTCAAGATAGAGTCTGACTTTTCTCACCTTCGGTAGAGTGCCACAGCGTCATGGCTCACAGCAACCTCAAACTCTTGGGCTCAAGTGATTCTCTTGCCTCGGCCTCCCAAGTAGCTGGGACTACAGGGGCCCAACACAATGCCCAGCTATTTTTTAGAGATGGGATCTCCCTCTTACTCTGGCTAACACACACAGGTCAAATCCCCTGGACTGGAGCCCAAAGGTCTTTTCAAGCCAGAATCCACCACTCTCGTGTTTCCGCCTTCCCAAGGCCAGCCTGCCCAAACGGAGGCTTGACGTGTAACACAAGCTGAGACACAGCCTGCACCCCGCCCACCTGCCTTGGGTTGTCCATTTGCTAAGGTCAGTAACAGTTTGTCTTTTACTCTGCAAAGTGCAGCTTCTGTCCTCAAGGTAAAAGCTTTCAGACAAAAACAACCATAAAAACAAGTCCTTGACCACATGCTGCTGTCTCTTGTGGGGGTGATATGAACCATAAGTCCTATTCACTCTTTCAAAACCAAATCATCTTGGCAGGGCTCGAGGAAGCTATAGAACAGAATTGAACATAAACTTCACTTGGTCTTTCAGACTCAATCCCATGTTAACAACATGGAAGTAATAAACATTCTTGGCCCTAGTGCCAGTTTCAGAGACAAGTGATCATTTGAAACTTAAAATTGGGGTTTACCGATTCCAGAAACATACGCTTTTGTTTTTAGTAACCACCAGTCATTTAGAACGCTATAAGGAAAGTAGAATGAAAGTTCCCTAATTCATCAGCATAACTCAACAGTAAACCTGAAGATTTGGGTCAAACATGCTTCGTGAGCAAGACCCAAATGATGTTTTACAAGTAGAATTTTTTTGTGCTATTCCCACCATTGTGGTTTATTGCAGGCCAGAGGAAACCTAAACAGTTAAGAAGTTTGTCCTTAGGCAAATAGTTCAAAAATTTAGACTTCAAAGGCTCCATATTAACCTCTGTTTACACAAAGTAATGTGTTTCCTTTGCCTGCTGAACATCAAAATACTTCCCAATTAATTACCTCTATTTAAAAAAAAAAACTTAAGTCCTGTTAAATATAGTGGCCAGTATATTTTAAGCAGGGTGGGGAGTATGTTCAAAACCTGCTCCGTTCTCTGCAGAGACAAAAGTGATAAGATGATATCCATGGAATTTATTAACATAGATAGTTATTTAAAAACAAAAACAAAACTTTTTTTTCAAATGTCATTTTTCTTCCTGTGTTTTTTGCTTTGCTTTTCTTTTGCCTACAAACACCGTGAATCTAATAAAGGAAGTGTAGATTTTTAACCCTTTGCTTAGAAATTTAACAAAGTTAAATTCCTAGCAAAAGTAAGGTTTAGAAAATTCCAAGTTATTTCATGTTCCAACTAGTTAGCTCTTAAACTTCTTCACCTCAGAGCATTCCTAGTTCATGATTAATGCAGCAGCCTAGAAATGAATCCCACAGTCTATAAGGGAAGTATAAGTAGACGCACAGGAAGTAGCCATAATGAGGAAGAGCTTTGAAAATACTATGGTCATCTTTGATAGAGAGACAATCCATATTCCTTTGAATTTATATAGGAATTTTATATTTGCAAATGTTTTCTATTCTCTGTTTTATATTACCCTCAAAATAACCACATTTGACGGTAATAACATTATTATCTAGGGAGTGTTTACTATGTGCCAGGATCCCTTCTAAACATCTAAGGTATATTACCACGTCTATTGCTCACAACAACCTTGAGATATACTATTTTATCCCAATTTTATGGATGAAAAAACTGAGCAGAGAGATATTAAGTAACTCACTGAAAGTCATAATATACTGAATCAAATGAGTAAGCCAAGCCAGCCGGCAGCGTAATTTAGGCCATAACTTGAACTAGTAGACAGGCCAGTCTTCCAGGTTCCAAAATCAACAGGTGTTTCTTCCCAGAGAAAACTCTGAATCAAGATATTCTGAGGAATATGCCAATGAGTTCTGACCTAAATATATGTCCTTATTCTATGGAAAACTCAGCTACTAGCCATCCAGTCTCTTTCTACTTAAACTAAAAACAGAAAATGTTAGTTCCAAAGTTTGGGATTCTTAATACATTCCAGCTAGTATTTTGTTAAGTTTATGTCTGTAAATATTAATGATGTTTAAACAGTCTTAATAATCAATTTTTTTTAAAAAATCAAAACACCAAAACCATTAACTTTGTGAAGAGATACAAACACCAAAGAAAAAAGGAGTCCAGATTTCCTTAATTACATGCTCCAAATTCTCAGCTAATGTCATTCCAATTTTATACATATTTTCTACAGTCAGATAGTATTTGCAAATTACCTAAGAAAATATTTAAAGCCTCCAGAAAGAAGAACTAGTTGGACATTATATGTTGAAATTTTCACTGCATTTTTCTCCTACATTGTAATGTTTTGATGGCTTTTTACAATTCATGTTTCTGGCAAACTTGTTTCATTAGCACTCAACCCAGAGCTAAGCTCCTAGAACACATCACCCCAGCCGCAGTTTGAAATTACTATCCAGCTGGGCTGAATTAAAAATCCAATTCTGATAGCATGATATACTCCTACTTTTGAAAAGACTAGAAACCCTTACTTTCTAGAAAATCTTCACTTATCAAAAAAAAGGTATCTTTTCCTGAAGGTATTAGAAAGTTGCAGATAGTAATAGATACACCTCCTGAGATCTTGTTCCCTATCCTCTGATAGGTTAAGCTTCACTTTAGGCCCAATGAATGGGCCATGACATCAAAGGGAAGGTGATGTTATTTCCCTGCACTAAAATGGAGAGTTTAGAGTCCAATTTTTACTTCCATCATTTAAATATTGAGCACCTACTATATGCCAAGTTCTTGTAGCCTCTAGAGATACAGCAGTGAACAAGATAACCAGTTTCTCCTTGGCTTTCATGGGCATTCCATTCAATGTAGGAGAAACAGACAGTCCACAAGTATACACACAAGGTCAAGCTTTCAAAGTACAAAGACGTTCCACCTCCAGAAACAGACAAGTAGGGCAATGCATGGGGCCCAGAAACCCAGGCACTGTCTGTCCCCTGTCTGGCTCACAGCCCCATCACCAACTCACTGGGGCAAATTTTTATGCCAAAAATGTTCCCAACTAGCTCAGGACAGCTCTAACTACAGATCTGAGCCTCACTTCTTTCACCAACAGGGAACAAAGTCCTGTTAGCCCCCAGAACTTTGACACACACCATCTGGCCACTTTTATATAAAATTTAATTGTCCAGAATCCATTTGCTTAACTGTTACCATTCAGATGGGTTTTATTAGCCAAAATTCTATGTATCTGCAGGGCAGAACGAGTTGCTGAGAGAGCAGGTTACAGCCAGGTGAACTGCAGCACAAATAAGGAAGGATTTTCCAAGAGTCAGAGATGTTTTAAATTCAAGCAAAGTTGGGGCCTCCGTCAACAGGATATTAGAAAGGTGGTTTGTGTATCAGGCTGAGTTAGACCAGATAATCTCCAAGGATTCTTAAAATGCCAACCTACCTCTAGCACTCAACTATGCTGTACGAATAGCAATCTTCCCAGTTGTAACTTATCCTAAAACATTCTTTATGACAATGTTAATGAGATAAAAATTCAAATGTCATGAAGAAATAAACAACCTAAAAGATACCACATGTTAACTAAGCAATAATTGTAACAGCATACAAATACTGACAACGCTCAGCAGCAATCTGTAAGTGCCAGGCAGGCTTTTGAGCCCTTGAGGCATAATATCTCATTAGATTTTCAAAGCAACCCATTTTACACATGAGGACACTGAAGCAGACAGAGGTTAACCAGCTACTCTCCAAGGCAGCTGCCCCAGTCTGTGCTCTAAAGCTTATGCCCTGTTAAGAAGTCCTATTGAGGGTAGGGAGCATTTTCCTCTTACATAAATATCCTAAAATAGTAACTACTGAAAGGAACCTCTGAAATTGGATAAAACTTTTTGATATAAGATACTCATAAATTTCTATCCTAGAAATAATATATACTAAATGTACTTTAATTTACCAAATCGTAGAAGGTCTCACAAAGTTCACTTTCCAAATCTTATTTCCAAGTAGTAGCTTAAACCTTAGAAGAATCTGGCTCAAAATCAGTTACAATATTTTCCTATGACATTATAACACAAACACACACTGCATTAGATATTTATACTTCTGCTAAGTCTCAGAGATGCCCCAAGTGGTGATTATGACAGAGCTGGCCCTCAACTGTGGCCATTTCCATTACAAAATACACTTACAGAATACAGGATCCTGTTTAAAAATTGATTTAGAGTGACACTTAATATGACAATATGCTATTGGCTTCCCCTTCGCTTTTGTTTCCTCGTTTTATTTATTTGCTTATTTATTTATTTATTTATTTATTTTGAGACAGAGTCTTACCTTGTCACCCTTGATAGAGTGCCATGGCGTTACAGCTCACAGCAACCTCAAACTCCTGGGCTCACATGATCCTCCTGCCTCAGCATCCCCAGTAACTGGAACTACAGGAGCCTGCCAAAAACCTCCTGGCTATTTTTAGAGACGGGGTCTCACTCTTGCTCAGGCTGGTCTCGAACTCAGGAGCTCAAACAATCCACCACCTTGGCATCCCAGAGTGCTGGGATTATGGGCGTGAGCCACTGAACCCGGCCTATTTTCTTCATTTTAAAAAACCAAGCCATCCAGTCTCCTTCTATTTAAACTAAAAACAGAAAATGTTAGTTCCAAAGTTTGGGATTCTTAATACATTCCAGCTAGTATTTTGTTAAGTTTATGTCTGTAAATATTAATGATGTTTAAAGAGTCTTAATAATCAATTTTTTAAAAAAATTAAAGCACCAAAACCATTAACTTTGTGATTATAAGTATATAATGAATATACAATCTGAGTCTGCCTCAATATAGACATCAGGGGTATGTTAAGAATTTATGTAAATACAAATATTCACATAAAAAAGTTTACATATACAATGTCATAGCTGAGAAATTCTTAGAATTATGCATTTTAATTAGGGATATATATAAACTAGCAAAAATCATCAGCAATAATTAAAAATCTTTGTTCATTATAGTCAAATCTAATAATATTAAAACTTCTATTTTTTTAAGGGAACAGTGGAAAAAATAATTTTGAAACCCAAAACACCAGAACAAAGCCCTAGAGTCCGTGCCTCACAAATATTACTGTATCATATCCTTAGATATAATCTTCTTCATCTTTAACCTTGTACATATCACATTTTATAGCAGTATTTTCGATCAGTATGCCACAAAAATTTTTAAAGATCATTAATGAAATTATTTTCAAAAGAAGTTCAAACCATATTAAGTATATCCTTTTTTTACTCTTTTTTTTTTTTTTAATCAACATAATTTAAGTGTGCCACAGAAGTTTAACTATAGGTTCAAGTGTGCTGTGAGATAAAAAAGTTTGAAAAACATTGCTCTATAGCAGGGATCCTCAAACTTTTTAAACAGGGGGCCAGTTCCCTGTCCCTCAGACCGTTGGAGGACCGGACTATAGTTTTAAAAAAAACAACTATGGGGCGGTGCCTGTGGCTCAGTGAGTAGGGTGCCAGCCGCATATGCCGAGGGTGGCAGGTTCAAACCCAGCCCCAGCCAAACTGCAACAAAAAAATAGCTGGGCGTTGTGGCGGGCGCCTGTAGTCCCAGCTACTTGGGAGGCTGAGGCAAGAGAATCGCCTAAGCCCAAGAGCTGGAGATTGCTGTGAGCTGTGACGCCATAGCACTCTACCAAAGGGCCATAAAGTGAGACTCTGTCTCTCTAAAAAAAAAAAAAAACTATGAACAAATTCCTATGCACATTGCACATATCTTATTTTGAATTAAAAAAACAAAATGGGAACAAATACAATATTAAAATGAAGAACAACTAAAGTTAAATCAACAAACTTATCAGTATTTCAATGGGAACTATGGGCCTGCTTTTGGCTAATGATATGGTCAATGTCTGGTTCCATATTTGTCACTGCTAGTCATAACAAGTGATGCAAGTGTGCATCAGTTAGTCCAGAGACTAAGAGGAGGAGTCCGGAGACAGTGGGGAGGGGAGTCGAAGAGTGCCGCACACATTCCACACATGCGCACTGTAGCAGGACAGGCAGCGGTGGCAAAAACACCCGGAGGGCCGGATCAATGTCCTGGGCAGGCCACATGTGGCCCGCAGGCCGTAGTTTGAGGACCCTGCTCTATAGAGTCTACAGATTACTGTGGCATTCTATAATGTCCAGGTGCCAAGATGAAATCTGTAACAGTGATTTGGAATCACAGAGCTTGGGGTTGAAAAAACTATAGACCAATTCCCCTCATCTCCCAGTTAAGTAAATTGTTTAGTGAATGACTTGTGACTCCCCCCAGGGCTAAGATTCCTTGGTGGAGCCCTTCACTGGATCTTTATTTGGTACAGAAAAAGGAAGAAGAAGAAGAAAAAAAAAAAAAACCTTCCCCACTAAGATGTCACTTCTGTATTATTCAAAAAGTACCAATTCTGAAACTTTTTGGTACGAGGGTCCTCTTATGCTTTAAAATTACTGAGGACTCCATTTTGTTTATATGATTTATTGAGTTCTGTCTACCAACATTTACCACAATAGGATTAAAACTGAGAAATGTTTAAAATATGTATTAATTCATTCAAAACCAACAATAATAAATTCATTGCATGTTAACGTAAACAGTATCTTTGAGGAAAAATAACTATTTTCTGAAACAAAAGATAATTTAGTGAGAAAAACAACACTGTTTTACATTTTTGCAAATCTCTTTAATGTCTGGCTTAATAAAAGACAGCTGGATTTTCAGATCAACTTTTGAATTCAATTTTTTGCAACATACTCTTCTGGCAAAAGGATGGGAAGAAATCAGGCCTCATCCAGATACGGAATTTACATTTGGAAATTGTAAATCTTAATAATCTTTTCACATACGTGCAGCTATTTTCTGCTTTATTCACATAAATAATTTTTCATAATCTGTAACAATTAAAATCAATTGCTTTCCCCACAATACTTAGTAATTTTAAAGTGAGAAATAGTAACTTCACAGCAGAGAATTCTGAAAGACAACACTCTAACCAAGTGATAAAGGCTAACATCGCCAGCAGTTAAGTCTTACCAACATAACATACCCCAGTTTGAAGCCCTGAAAAGGGCAGATTACCTCTCTGGTATTCTTCCAAATAATGCATAATGTCAATCTCATCATGAGAAAACATTAAACAAACCCAAATTGAGGGACATTCTCCAATACTTTTCCAAGGTGTCAAGGTCTTTGAAAGACCAGGGAATCACCCACAGTTTGGAGGAGACTAAGGAGACTTGACAACTAACTGCAATGTGAGAGCCTGGATTGGATCCTGCAACAGAAAAAGAACACTAGTAAAATTGGTAAAACCCTAATGAATTCGGTACTTTAGTTAAAAATATTGTACTAAGATTAATTCCTTAGTTTTGATAACTGTACTATAGTTATATAAGATGCTCTTATAAGGCACAGTTGAGGGGTAGGTAGGCATAAAGAAACTCTGTACTACCTATATAACTCTTCTGTAGGTTTAAAAGTATCTCAAAATAAAACTTTTTTTTTTAATGCTTAGCTTCCTTTTTTGAAATAAAATGTTTTTAAAAGTCATTTCTATGGTGCATATTTTTATCTATAATAAAAAAAATAAATTAATTAAAAGTCATTTGCTCAGGGTGGGATGATGTGGCTCACACCTGTAATCCTAGCACACTGGGAAGCCGAGGCAGGTGAATTGCCTAAACTCATGAGTTCAAGACCAGCCTGAGCAACAGCAAGACCCCCATCTCTAAAAATAACCAGGCACTGTGGTGGGCACCTATAGTCCCAGCTACTTGGGAGGCTGAAGCAAGAGAATCACTTGAGCCCAAGAGTTGGAGGATGAGCTATGACATCACGGCACTCTATCAGGGGTGACAAATTGAGACTCTGTCATAAAAAAAAAAAAAAAAAAAAACTCAACTGCTCTACCTTGTATCTCAAAATGTGGACTGCTTTACCCATGCATGATTTTATAATACCAACCACTGGTCACCTGTGACACCATGGCACTCTACCGAGGGTGACAAAGTGAGAGTCTGTCTCAAAATAAATAAATAAATAAACAGGATGCTCATTTTACATAGTGAAGAGATGCTATAGCTATCTCCCGCTCAGCAACACTCGCCTTGAGCCTCAGCTAGAGAATATTCCTTACAGTATATAGTGAGCTTTGAGTTCCTACATCTTAAAGCAAAGCCAGCCAGACCAATAACTCACTTTTGCAAGTGGCCTTAGTTACCTGTGACTGAACTCAGTCTCTCAGAAAGCCAGAGTGTTAGTTTTCATCATTAACACGAAGCAATCTGAAGAGAGTAGAATCATAGTGCTAAAACAGAGTTTCCCAAACCTAATTCTAATGAAAAAGACATAATGAATACTGTTCACATCTGAACATACTGTAGTCTTTAAAATAAACTACTGAAAACTACAAAACTAAAGTGCTGAAAGAAATTAAAAGAAAATCTAAACAAATGTAGAGACATACCATGTTCATGAATAGCAAAACAGATCACAGGCTACAGATTCTGAACATTCTTCACTCTATTACTGGCAATCCTATCCCCTCTCCCTTCCACTCGGGTATATTTAAATGTAACTAACCATGGTTATTTTAGAATAACTTTGAATTTTGTTTTATCTTTTTGATGAAAATCGTTTTTTAAAGTCTTTAACTGTAGTTATAATACTACTCAAAATATGTCACAATTTAAATGAGATAAACCAGTATGTCTTGATGTTGTGGCAGAGCATTACTTCTCCAAAATAAAAGTATAATGAGACTAAAAAAAGAAATAAAGGAGCAAAGAAAAATCATAGTCATCTATCAATTCAAAAGCTTTAAAAATATTTTCTTATAATCTTTTGCAGCTCTGAGATCTGCATTCCTATCAACTCCACTAAGTTAACAGGGGATCATTTGGCAAAAAGTGTTAAAAGTTCAAAGTTGCTGCACCAGGCCTGCTGGCTAAGGAAGCAGGCTGTCCACGGTCTGAGGACAGCCAGCCTCACATAGAGCAAACACAGGGGCTGCTGTGCACTCAGGAATAAATTCCTCAACCAGCACATACTCTCCTGAGGCATTTGAGTAAGCTTTTTCCGATAGATTCCAAGTTGAGTAACAAACAGAAAGTAATGGATTTTCTTGGGCCTTCCTTTAGTTCAGGAAGATCTTACAATATCATGAAATGGCTTAACACAGTTCTCTGAAATTTTTCATTAGAATTCTTTTCTTCTGAATCATGTTAATAAAATAAGATTTGGCTTAAAATGAGTATATAACTACTTACTCACAGGCTGCTCAAGTCCAGAAGGACGAGAAAAAGACACTGCAGCCTGTCAGTAGGATGCAGGGCCAGGAAGGAATTGGAAAATTTCTGGATGGATGTTTTCAAACAGCAATACCAAGCTCCTTTATTATATAACACTAGATGGGCTCTTAGAGTAATCTAAAATGCTCGTTTATACATTCACCTTCATCCATCTACGTTGCCCTTAGCATCAACATAAATTAGGATTTGGTTCAAAATGCTTCCAATCTCTTTCATCTTTAATGGGCGGAGACTTTTTCTTCAATTCAGTAGGCTGAGCTAGTTCTAGATATTATTATTTGGTACGTTAAATGTAGCAAAATAATGCAAACCTATTTTTTCCCTTCATGCATGCAGTATGCCTTGAACTTCAACTAGCATGCACTTGACTCCAAATGGAGAATTTTTTTAACACCATTTTACAACTGCAAAAGACTCTGGAGCAGTTGGAAAATTCACTTTCTGCTGACCTGGGCCACCTAAACAGAGGACATGAGGAACTTCATTTGCTTTATTTTTTAAAAAAAAGACAAAGGACTGTGAGCTATGATGCCACTGCACTCTATGGAGGGCAACAAAGTAAGACTCCGCCTATAAGTAAACAAACAAAAATTACCTACTTAAAGCTCACATTCTGATTCCTTTGAACATTTAGCATTTAAAAACCTGAACTGCTTCACAACAAAGCAAAGCTCCTTTTCCTCTAACAAGAGGCCCTTGGGAAGTATTTATTTAGTTAATGAATGTTAAGTAACTGTGCCTCTCTCACAAAACAAAAACAAACAAAACCTCTTAAAGATGCTCTTTGGGCTCTCTGGTCAATGTGAGTTCTATCACAGAGACTGGAGCAATAAACTAGCTATTTAGGGAACAACATGGCCACAAACACTTCTCCAAAGAGAAAAGCAACTAACTCCCCTCTTGGCCCAAATCCAAAAGTCAATTGAGCCTGTAAGGTCCAGGCTAATCTCTGAACCGCCTCTCTGCCAACTTTCTCTTATAAGCATTAGGTTTTTCAGCATGGGCTTTGCAAATAACGTAACAATTAATTAGGGCTTTTGAATTCACCCCATACAATTAATAGATCACCGCCAGACAGCCTTTGATAATGTATTTCTAGGGCTAATTAAGGTTGGCAAAATAGCGAACACAAAAGCCAGACTGAGACCCAGAAGGTGACAGTGAAGTTGTCCTCATAGACAATCCTCTGGTGACAAAGGCGGTAGGCCCCCCCGGGTCAGGTCCTCAGGGCCTTTTCTAATATGCCAGACGTTGCTCTCAGATTACACGTAATTATCAGGCTCTGGCTGTCCAGGTGGGTCTTTCACCTCAAGACTTTTTTTTTTTCCTTCTGAGTGGAAACTCTTGATTTGTTACTTAGTAATTTGGTATCATTTCTAATCCACACTCTCAATGCTCTACCCCCAAAAAGGTTGTTTAAGGAGAAATAAAATAAAGATATGAAAATAAAGATATTTAAAAATATGTATCTTAAATCCCATCCCAAAATTTCCTTTTTGCAATCAAAGAAGACTTGGATAATCCAAGATCCTCACGCCCATAAACTCAGTCATGTGGGAAATCTATTTTGTTCACTAATGCCACGCAGAATTCCAGACTGCTCCACATGCATGGCCAACAAGATGAACGTGTTTTTGAGGAGGCCTAGAAAAAAGCTAGCAGGGGGAAAATATACATATATATATATATATACATATATATATATGTATATATATTGCTGCATTCCTCTGGACTTTTCTGGTTCAATTTCAAAACATAATGACCACCAACCGAGGTGTGTGGCAATCTCCAGAGCCATACTTAGGTTGTTCACAGCCCCTCCAACAACAGTGATGAGGCCTGAGAAAGCAAATCAATAAACCTGATAAACAGGCAGCGCCTATGGCTCAAGGAGTACGGCGCCGGCCCCATATACCAGGGGTGGTGGGTTCAAGCCAAGCCCCAGCAAAAAGCTGCAAAAAAAAAAAAGATAAACTACTCATCCAGTTACCCAACTAG
The DNA here is from genome assembly GCA_963574355.1 of Loris lydekkerianus. Taxonomy (NCBI): domain Eukaryota; kingdom Metazoa; phylum Chordata; class Mammalia; order Primates; family Lorisidae; genus Loris; species Loris lydekkerianus. The sequence continues at coordinate 15,239 of CAUYPK010171399.1, forward strand.
TTACTCTGTGGCAAAAAAAAAATACATGCAGTTATTTAAAAGACAAATCTTCAGGCACAGAGTTTCAATCTTCTTAGAGTCTTATCCAAATTTATATTAAACATGGTATCAGGGTGCTTAATATCAATAACAACTTAGGGAACATTTTTTTCCCTCTTAAAAAATATGATTTTTTTTTTTTAGATTTCAAGCCTGGATTCTAGTTATAGGAATAAAATAAGAAGTCAAAGAGGAAACCCAAATTAAAAACTAGAGCCCTTCCAGCAGAAACCAAGATATGACTCACTTTTAAGTTTTATTCCCAAAGCCCCAGAGCCACCTTAACTCCTCATAGTCAGCCATGCCATCTGTCATTACAAAGAGTCCCTGAGCCATAGGTAACCAATGTCCCCACCCTCAGTGAGTCAACAGGAGTCTCCTACCTTGGTCTATACCAGTGGTTCCCAACCTTCCTAATGCCACAGTGTATTTTCATTGTTAAAAAGGGGTTGCGACCCAGAGGTTGAGAACTGCTGGTCTATACTAAGCCACAAAGCAAGAAATGAGAAAAGGCAAAGAAAGCACATAAAAGGAATAAATGGAGGTAGAGAAACTCCTTCTATTCCAACTGTGATCATCATGTCAAGGTGTAGCCCCAGCTAATAAAAATGCACCTGGTTTCTGCAGGTGCCCTACACTCACAGCCGGAGAGCTAAAGGCGTCTATGGAGCAACTCCCTCAAACCAGTTTCCTCTCCAGCACATGGATCCCTCTGACCCAAACCAGTTTACCAAAATTGTTCAAGACAGCTATTTCAAAGGCACGCTAACGCCAAGCTCCCCTTTATGACACTAAGAAATTTTCTAGGCGTTTGCCTGTTCTGTTACAATATGTATATTCAGAAAACAGATCTTTGTTGTCAAATGTGATCCTTAGACCAGTAGCATCAGCCACTGCCTGGGCCTGTTAAGGTACAACCTTTGACCTAGCAAGACCTACTAAAACAGAATCTGCATTTTAACAAGATCCCTGGGTAATTCCTGGGCACATTAAAGTTTAGAAAGCACTGGTCTAAAATCTGTTTATAGCTTCCAACTCTAAAAATAAAACTTCCTATTCCACAAGCAACAGGGTCATAACCAACCTCGGGCAAAATTCATATGAATATCCAGAGTATAAAACAGGAAAATGCTTCAGCGGCCCTGGGGTGTTGGTGATGGAGACAACCGAACAGGGGACAATTCCAGAGCTGCCGGGCTGCTGTCCCCCGAGGCCTGTGCCACCTGCAGGCTTTTGGATGGGCTAGGAGAGTAGCAATGAGGGAGGTGTCTCCCTGATGGCTTAGGTCCATCTTCTAGACTAGGACTGAGGTATCCATGTGAGGACGAAAGGTAGCAACACAAAGAATTTAAAGCATTTTTACTGCACCTTTTTCCTCCTGCCATATATGGTTCCCTTCATTGCCAACAGAGAATAACTTTAAAATAAAATTTCTTATAAATCAATATTTTCCTCTGAAGATAGTAAAATTTTCCACATTCCACTCTAGATGATTTTTTAAGATTTCTAGGAGTTGGCTGAGCAGGAGAGTAGCTGGGCTTCAGTCCCCAGAGCACCTGCTACCGAATGTCCTGGGAGCAAGTGCATTTTCAAGCCCTCTAGAATTCCATCTGATCAATGGTGTTCTTCTGAGAAAACAAAAACATTAGGTGGACTGCGAGAGAAATGGTTTTTAGGCCACTTTGACAGAAAACGTTTTCTAAAAACTGAAAATCAGTGACTCCCATGAAGTAGCACAGGATGGGCCAATCACCCGAGAGGGCAAGAGCCTCAGTGCAGGGCCGGTCCCGCAGGAAGGCCTCGCGCTGGAACACTTCCCGGAACACTCCCTGCCCCTACATCACTTCCAAAGTCAGCACGCTCAGAGCTCGCTGCCGGGTGACTTAAGGTGCCCCCAGAGTATCAGGGATTAGTCATCAAAGCAAAAAGCTGAGAAAGCCTGACTTCCTCTGCGTGCGCACATACAACTGTGTGAAATTGTAAGCTTTTAGCAATTAGACAGCTGTGTAGGCACATCCAGATAGCTCCATCCTGATGGAAACGTTGATCACTATTTATAAAACAGACCATCACTGATGTCCTAAAATAATCCAAATAAATCAGAAATCCAGAAACCAGGGTGGCAATAACACAGACTAGGGTAAGGATGCAAAGGAGAGAGAAACGTGGATTCTCCTTGTCTGACATCAAACCTACAAATAATCTTACACCCTTAATAAATATCTTTCTTAACACTATATACACATACAGTTACCCAACTAGTTATTAGTAAACTCCCCTTGCAAATGAAAAAGAAAAGAAAAAAGCCTTGTGTTAGATGTCATATCACATTCCACCACACACACACAGAGACACCCCCTAGGTCCATGAAGGACAAGGAATCCTTAAGAAATGAACTCACTTTTTTCTCAACTACTCCTAACTGCCCCAAGTGTGTGTGCCTGTGTGTGTGTGCGCGCATGTGCATGTGCTGTTTCTGGGGGTAAACCTTTAAAGGAAGAGGGCGGAGGCCTCATCACACTTGGGTGTTCCACAATATCCTCAAAGGGAAAACAGTGCAAAATACAAGCCACTCTATCCACCACTCTGGGTTTTTTAATAATAGTTCTTTTGCTCTCTAAAATACATAGGAAGCTGGGCACCCTGGTGAGAGCTGGAATCACAATTACCAATATCCTTTCCCTGGATGTCCAAAAGCAGAATTAAACATAAAAATGTTTATACTGACCAACTAAAGACAATAATAATCACAGATCAAATCAACTAGCTGTGGCCAAAGACCTGGGGGTTAGTAACAGAAGGCCCAGTTTTAATTTGCTTTGAACCTTCAGGACTATCCTCTCTATCTGTACCTTCCCTGGTGGCAAACCACAGGTGGCACCCTGTACATTCAGTTAGCACGGAGGAAAGAACCAGGGCAGAACCACCTCGGAGGTTCTCAGGCCATTATTTCAAGTCCAAGAGAAAGAGCGCAAGGTAAATGGATAAAGGAAATGTAATACAGATACACAATGGAATATGATTCAGCCTTAAAAAAAGAAGGAAGTCCGGTCCTTTGAGACAGCATGGATACAGCAAGGTAGAGGGCAGTATGCTAAGTGAAATGAGCCAGGCACGGCAGGACAAATACCGCAGGTGTCGCTGCTGTGTGGAATCTAAAAAAGCCAAACCCACAGAAACAGAGTAAAATGGTGAGAGGACCCCAGGTTGGGGAGTGTTGATCAAAGGATGCAAAATTTCAATGAAACGGGAGGGATAAGTTCGATAGATTTCCTGTACATTGCAGTTACTCCAGCTAATAACGATGTATTATAGGCATGGTGGTGTGTGCTTGTAGTTCCAGCTACTTGGGTTTCAAGTCCAGGTTTTCAAAACTATAATGAGCTATCGTTGTGGCACTGTACTCAAGGCTGGCAACAGAGAGAGACCCTGGTCTCAAAAAGAAAACAAAAAACAATATACTGTAGCAGCCACCATCACAGCTGAGAACAAGGTGGCCGTGACCTCTGCAGGAGGAAACCACCTTGCTACCCCTCGAGGACTGTGTCTTCCTCAAGAATGCCTGGGCCGTGGAGCCCGTGATAGCTGGAGGCCTCACTCAACTTCTTCCCCCACTCAGCGTCTACACCAAATACACCATCATGACCACCCAGGCCGCTCTCTGAAACAGGCCAGTGCCCCCCAAGATGACAGGAATATGCCAGCCATGCCCAACCACCCCCAGGAACCCAGGGCCAAGCCTGAAGTGGCTGAATAAGCTGTAAACACCTCACTGGATAGGAGGAGGCCCCTTCCCTGTGGGCCCCCATAATAATGTGAAAACTAAACCAAAAGCAAACCAAAAAAAAAAAACAAAACATAGTGTATGCATAAAAACTGCTAAGAAAATAGATTTTAAGAGTTCACTGAAACAACCCAGGTGCCCTCCAACACATGAATGGATGAATAAACTGTGCTACATGTGTACTACAAAATACTAGTCAGGCAGAAGAAAGATTGAGATTTCGTATCTTTTATAACAACTTAGATGGATTTAGTGGTATTCCTAAAAGAAATACCACAAGAATAGAAAAACAAGCATGACACATATTCAGTACTTAGTTAGAACCAGTAGATTAACAACTACATGTTCACGTGAGGAAAAAACTCAATTAAATTCAAGTAAGAGGGAGTTGGGAGTGGGTTGAGTAAATTGCCACCCAACGAGTACATTGCACAGGTATACTGCGCACTTCTGGGCGAAGGGCACAACCACCAACCAGATTTCAACTTTACAAAAGCAAACCATGTAACCTAATTATATGTACCTCCATTTTAATCTGAAATTAAAAAAAAAAAGAAAAGAGTTCTCACCAAAAAAAAAAAAAAAGTATGTGAGGTAATGCATATGTTAAACAGCTTGGTTTTGGCATTCCACAATATACACAAGTATCAAAACATCATACTGGGCTGGGCATGTGGCTCACGCCTGTAATCCTAGCATTCTGGGAGGCTGATGCGGGTGGATTGCTTGAGCTTAGAAGTTGGAGACCAGCCTGAGTAAGAACCCATCTCTAAAAATAGCTGGGTGTTGTGGTGGGCCCCTGTAGTCCCAGCTACTTGGGAGGCTGGGGCAAGAGAATCGCTTGAGCCCAAAAGTTTGAGGTTACTATGAGTTCAGATACCACAGCATTGTACAGAGGGCATGAGACTATCTAAAAAAAAATCATTTTGTACACCCTAAATATACACATTTTTACTTGTCAAGAAGGGCTCTAGGGGGCACTGTGCCAAAAAGACCCTAAGATTTGTTGGTGCAGTTCGTCTGCAAAAGTGTACTTGAGTTCCAGTTCAACCAAGAGTTGAATCATCCTAAGTTGCTTGCTTTCTCTAAGCTGCATTACTCTCACTCTAGAAATGAAGAAAGTAATACCCAGAGACTGCTGTGAGGATCAAATGAAAGACTTGGTGTAAAAGCTTTTTGAAGATTAGAAATACAATATGATATGATCAGCTCAGACTCTCCCAGAGTCTGCCAGCCTGTCCCATTCCAGACCAAGTATTAACCAGCTGGTATCTGTGCTTGCCATCTCATCATCACAAAGAGTTCAGAGCTTCTCAGCAGAAAGACAGCTCAGACTCCAACACCTCAAGTTTCCTGTGGACTCTACCTGGAATCCCAGGTACATTTAATAGAGATGAAATCAAATGTTTCTCAATAGAAATGTACAGTGCTTAGGTTGTGGGCAAGCTTCCAAAGGGATGCATCTGGGCACCGAATCAAGGCAGTGGAATAAAGAAACCAGCTGTCCCATTGACAGCCGGCTGGCACCACAGCCAGCAGCGTGCCTGCAGCGGTCACCTTAGCAGCACCCCTCCGATCTGCCACGAGGGGCCGGTGGAGTGCAGACGACTCCAGCCCTTCCAGCCAAACCGATTTCCCCGAATTCTCTGTGCGTGCCTCTTTTTCTCATTAAGGCTCCTGGAAACACAGCCCTGCCTGATGCTGGCAAGCCTCAGAGGCAGCAGCAGCTAATATTTTTAAAAGATGTGTAGAACAGGTTGTTTTTTTTTAATTTGCCTTTTCAAGTTTTTATTTTTACACTTTTTTTGTATTAAAAAGAAAAGCATAAATTACCACAAATTACAAAAGATGAAAGCAAGAGTAGAGGGACAAACGAATCACTCCAAGCTGGAGAGCAGACACGCTCAGTAACGGGCATGTTTTAATACGAGTGAGGAATGGTTTTGTGTGTGTGTGTGTGTGTGTGTGTGTGTGTGTTTTGTTGTTTTTTTTTAAGACAGAGTCTCAAGCGTCGCTCTGGGTAGAGTGCTGTGGCATCACAGCTCACAGCAACCTCCAGCTCTTGGGCTTATGCGATTCTCTTGTCTCAGCTCCAAAGCAGCTGGGACTACAGGCGCCCGTCACAACACCCGGCTATTTCTTGGTTGCAGTTGTCATTGTTGTTCGGTAGGCTCAGGCTGGATTCGAAACTGCCAGCTCCAGTGTACGAGGCCAGCGCCCTAGCCGCTTAAGCTACTGGCGCCAAGCCCGAATGGTTTTTAAAGTAACAGCTAAGTAAGGTTTAAGCCTGTAGTAGCAAGATTGTAGTTTTAAACTCCTCACTTTTCTTATATTAGGTAGGTTACAGGATAGATACGGTGCCAATAAACAATAATCCAAGGTAATTTCTAATCAGGAGGCATAAGGGTCCTACACAGCCCGTGTTTGGCAGCAGCATGCCCCACCCTCCCTACAACTATACAGTATGCCCAGCAGCATGGGAGGGGAGGAAATACGAGTTCTGTCAAAGCAACCTCTAATACTTGCTGCCCCTGCCTCCCTCATCCTCCACCACAAGCAGAGGGAGGAAAGAAAGGCCCAGCCAAACCCACAGAGCTAGAACAAGCAGGCCCCTACCACTCTAACTTGGCCTCAGTTTATGTGCCCTGACACGCTCTGCCCCTCCCCTGGCCACGTACCTAAAGGAGGCCTTTTATAAGTTTTCACCCCTCTGCCACCAAGAACTCTACACCTTCCCTCTGATTTAAAGCTTTAAGGTCATTTCTGTGAAGTAAGAGCACAAATAAAGAAGGCCTGTTACCTGAGGGTCCTTCTGCTCTGATAACCTATGTCCATCTCTGCTGAGGCTAAAGGAGCTTCACCCCTGGTCCCAGGATGTCCCACTGGTGGCTACTCACCTGGGATTTAATCAGTTGAGAAGAGCTCTACTCACTCCACACCAAGGAAGATCTATTGAAGTGATTGATGGGCTGGACACTAGAGCCTAACTGCCAGGGTGGAAGCCCCAGCTCTGCCACTTACTAGCTATGGGACGTTGTACAAGTTGTTAACCAAATTGAGTCTCAGTTTCCTGACTGTAAAATGGAAGAGATGAAGTTAATAATCACATCCCCCCTTCATAGGGCTGTCTTTTAAAGACAAAATAAGTTAGCTGCAGACAGCAAGCCCTTGACCAACGTCAGCCTATGGGCCAGACACCGCTGTGTTTGAAGCTAACAAGGCTGGAATCTCAGCCTCACTGTTAGAGGCCACAGTTTGAATTCTGAGATTAAACAGCACACGCCTTTGGTTCTGAGGGCAGATGGAGAGAATCCAAACCTCAGGATGAAATCCACAGGCGTCAATCTGATATCTAAGGTCTTCCATAGCCCACTCCATCCTTCTTCCTATTTCCATACCAATCTCCAGGTCACCCATTCATTTGAAGAAGAAAAAAAAAAGTCAAGCATCTAAGTGCCACACAGTTAGGCTCAGTTCCTCATTGGTCAACCCAGTGCGTTTCCATTCCCATTTCCTGCCCAGTCTTTAAGACAGAGGTTGAGACTCAGAGCTCCCACAAAGCCCTCCCTGGCTGGTCCAACCAACAGGACTTTCCTTTTTGATCCCTCTGAGGTCTTTGGGGTTTTACTTGGTACTCTTCATACATTGATTTGGTTGTATGGTTTTATTTTTTAAGCCTAACTAAAGTACAAGCAAACTCAAAAGAAGGGCTGAATCTTACATTTCTTCGTACATACATCCCTAAGTGACTAGGACTTTACTATGCTTTGCACTTACCAGAAACCCGGTGAATAAGTGATTTCCTCAATGTTACAATAGGACATAGATGGGTTAAAGCAAACTCATTACCATTCTTTCAAAACAAATACCCTTCCGATCAATACTCCCTCAAAGTGTAGAAGGAGACTCAATCTTTTTTTTTTTTTTTTTTTTTTTTTTTTTAGAAAGATTCTTAAGATGTCGCCATGGGCAGAGTGCCGTAACACCATAGCTCACGGCAACCTCTTTGGCTCAAGTGATTCTCTTGCCTCAGCCTCCCAAGTAGCTGGGACTATAGGCACCCCCACAATGCCCGGCTATTTTTTGGTTGCAGTTGTCATTATTATTTAGCAGGCCTAGGCCAGGTGCAAACCTGCCAGCCTCAGTGTATGTGGCTGACACTGTATTCACTGAGCTACGGGCACTGAGCCAGGAGACTCAATCTTTAAACACAGGTTTATAATTAAGTTGCTATGCTACTTATTGGCTGTGCAATCTTAAGGAAGTTACTTAACCTCTCTGTGGTTCACTTTCCTCATCTATAAACTGGGAATAATCAAAGTCTGTACACTTATTAGGGTAATTATAAGGATGAAATTCAATAACACATATAAAGCACTCTGAATGGAACACAGTAATTACTCTAAATGTTTGCTAATATTATAACTATCTTCATTAAGTTCAAACCACCCAGGATGCCCCACAAAGCATTTTATAAAGTATTTTGGGCCTAGATAGTAAAGCTACCGCAGATCATTACATGCAAAACATTTTTCCCTCCTTCTTCATCATTTGGCCTATTAGGCTGTAAAAAATGGAAATAATCAATAAACTTCTATACCAAAAAGGCATCCCTTCTTCTGCGCCTTATGCTGTGATAAAATCTGTCATTTTAAACTATTCTGGCCACCTCAGCAAAGCTTTGAACATTTACACAACTCAAAGCATATATATATTTTCCCAATAGCTTGAAAGAGGAAAGGAAGATCCTAGGCAAAACTAATTCACTATGCAATTTATCAAGGCTGTACAGAGCCATCAAACCCAGTGCTTTCCCACACCTTCTTCGGTTGTGTTTTTTGGCCTGACCCAGGCATCAATGATAACAGAAAGCCCAACCTCAACCCCACCAGGCATAAGTACACAGCCTGTCATCAAAATAGCAGATTTTCCATCAAACCGTTTCTCTTTCTCTTTTTTTTTTTTTTGCTACTATTTTTCAATGAGATTTTAATTAAGATCTGTTTTAAGGTACAAGCTAAAAGGCAAATAACACTTCAATAATGAGACAAAATGAAACTGCTGACAGATAATACTACAGAAACAATGGGCAGTTAAAATTCACACACTGGCATTCAAAAAACACACACACCAAAAAACAAAACAAACAAAAAAAAAAAAACAGAAAACCTGGCAACTTTCTTTCAAGATATTTGCAATCAGAGGGAAATTCAGCTTTCAAATCTCAAAACCAATTTTTGCCAGCTAGTTCTCACTCATTCTGTGTCTGCATATGACCCCTGGCCTGAGTCAATTAAAGTTTTAATGACAACCTGGTTCCTTCAGTATAATACAGAGATTAAGAATACAGATATAGGCTTGGCTATAGGTTCAGGCCTATAATTCTAACACTATGGGAGGCCAAGGCAGTAGAACTGCTTGAGCTCAGGAGTTCAAGATCAGCTTGAGCAAAGCAAGACCCCATCTCTACCAAGAACAGAAAAATTAGCAAGGGGTTATGGCAGGTGCCTGTAGTCCCAGCTACTCGAGAGGCTGAAGCAAGAGAATCGCTTGAACCCAGGAGTTTAAGGTTGCTGTGAGCTAGGATGAGGCCACAGCAGTCTAGCTTGGACAACAGAAAAAGACTTTGTCTCAAAAACAAAAAAAAAAGGAATACAGATGTAAAATCTGTCACCCTCACTTCCCAGCTTCGTGACAATATGCATACAAGTTACCTAATCTCTCCATATCTCATTTTAACATCGATAAAAAGACACAAATAATTATTCTTAACACAGAGTTATGATTAAGAGAGCTCATTAAATAAGAATGTCCTTCATTTTTATATTCTATAATTGTTTAGCCCAGTGCCAGGCTGTAGAGCACGCTCAGTGAAAGGTCATTACTACCACACTCACCTGTTCGTGCAATTCAATGGCCAATACCATGCGGCTCGTCACTTTTCAAGTCAATGTTTTTCTTGCTGAGGCCTGCCGGTTTCCAGAATAGGCCCCCAAAATTTGTTTTATATAGCTCATTACAAAACAAAGCAAATTATAAGAATATAGGGAGAAAATTAAGCTTCCAAATTTATTAAGTAACCCTGACAGCAAACACGAAGATGCTGGTGTGGGGTGTCTGGTTCTCCTAAGAAACAATATTCTGACCAAGTCCTTTGATTCTTCTCATATCCCACCTCGTACTCAGAAGGCCTCCAGAAAGCCCAGTGCATTTCTCTACTTTTTAAAAAGTTACATATTAAACATATATGTAATAGGCAAAATTAAATATCACCCAAACAGCCCAGGTCAAAGAACAGGCCAGGCGTGGTGGCTCATGCCTATAATCCTAGCACTCTGGGAGGCCGAGGCAGGTGGATTGCTTACCTCGTGAGTTCTAGACCAGCCTCAAGAAAAGCAAGACCCTGCCTCCACTAAAAATAGATAAAACTAGCTGGGCATCATGGTAGATGCCTATAGTCCCAGCTTATGGGGAGGCTGAGGCAAGAGGTTTGCTTGAGCCCAAGAAACTGAGGTTGCTATGACCTATAATGATACCAGGGCACTCTACCCAGAGTGACAGAGGGAGACAGTGTCTCAAAAAAAGAAGAAAAGAACAAAAAGGCTTTCTTGAAATTCGTATTTAGGAACAAGATAGCTAATATAACCTATGCATGTAACAAAATTAAGTGGGATTAATCATTAGCATATTTTTTCTGTCTCCACACAGGTTAGATGGGTGTCTGCATCACTGACATTACAATGCCCAGCAGCAGCCTAGTAAAACAGGGCCTAGGCAAACATTACGTATGTGTATAGCAGCCAAATATTTTATTTCCCTAAAGAACATAAATATTCAAGTCCTGCACGGACATCACATCCCCTAAATTCTTCTAAACTGAAGAAACCAAAGATGAATATATCCAAAGCATCCAACAAGCATGCAATTTATACTATGTAACTTGCCTGCTGTGGCTAAACAGGAGCTCATGAGGGCAAACACGGTGACAACACACTGGGAAGTCATTTTAATTCTCCAACACTGTGTCTCCTCCAGTCACCTCAGACTGATGTTCTTCAGAAAGCAGACAGGCTTTGCAAATCAGAAGTGGTCTTAAAATCCCTCTTTGTAATTTTCAAATTGCCTGTAAAAGTAAACAAATTTCAATAAGAAATCTTAGTACAGAAACTTCTTTTCATAAACACACATTAAAGTTATATGAAGAATTTCTGAAAAATGTTAAGATAAGAAATTTATCTTAGGCTAAGTGCCCGTAGCCCACGGCACAGTGGTTACAGTGCCGGCCACATACACCCAGGATGGCAGGTTTGAACCCAGCCCAGGCCAGCTAAGCAACAATGACAACTGCAACAGAAAAACAGCTGGGCGTTGTGGCAGGCACCAGTAGTCTCGCCTACTTGGGAGGTTGAGGCAAGAGAACTGCTTACACCCAAGCGTTTGAGGTTGCTGTGAGCTGTGACTCCATCGCACTCTACCCAGGATTGACAGCTTGAGACTCTGTCTCAAAAAAAAAAAAAAAAGAAATTTATCTTAAAAAATGACAAGACAGACTCAAGAAAACTGGGAGGAGCTGGTAACTATATAATAAAAATGTTTATAGCAAACACTTTTACAAATGACATACTTATTTTTTACTTTTTTTTTTTTTTGAGATACAGTCTCACTCTGTCACCCAGGTTAATGTACAGGGGCATCATCAGAGCGCACTGCAACCACAAACTCCTAGGTTTCAGCAATCCTCCTGTCTTAGCCTCCTAAATAGCTGGGATTACTAGCATGCACTGCCATGCCCAGCTAATTTTTCTGGGTTTTATAGAGCTAGGGTGTGGCTTTTGCTTGGGCTGGTGTCAAATTCTTGGCCTCAAGCAATCTTCCCCCCTCACCCTCTCAGAAAGTTGAGATTACAGGCATGAGCCACCAGGCTTGGCCTATTTTTGACATTTTAAATCTTTAGGTTTTATACAGAATTTTCAGGAATTTAGAGGAAAACCAAGGTGCACCTGAAATGTAACATCACCAGTTATGCCGTGGTACTGAAGTAATCAATGATACTGGATACATGTATTCCCTAGTGCCAGCAAGAAAACAAACAGCTCTGATTAGAGACTCAATCTAATGCTATAATGACAGGGTTATCACAGGATCAAATTAAATTACATTGAGAATCAATCCAAAAAAATAAAGAAACTTAAAAAAGCAAAGTTCTTATTTCAACTGTGTGCCAACATTTTAACAAGAGAAAGTCTTCCCTGCCTCTCATCCCCATCAGAGACTATCTGGTTACAAACCAGAGGATCCAAAAGGTCCTTTCCAAACTTTTCCTATCCAGAGTCATGAATGAGAGCTCTGTAGTGGTTTTCTTAACTTGAAAATTCTTCCCATGGCCCTGTTACCTCACTTAGATGCTCATTACCCCTGAGCCTGCCACAATTCATGGAGGTTGTTCAAGTCAACAAACATTCAATGAGCACCTACTACGTTCCAAGCATGGTTCCTCCTCCATAAGAATAAAAGTTATCCAACAACTGAATACCAGTTCAAAGTACCTGCCTGTTCTAAGTCCTCAGAAAAGCAGGAGGGTGGTGTTTCCAGGAGCCATCTCCAACACCTGGGGCTGGTAGCCTTGGCACCCACACCCAGGAACTACCATGCACAGAACCTACTACCTTCAGAGACAAAGCCTGCTTGGGCACTTGCAGATCCAGTATAAAAATATAAAAAGTAGCAAAATGAGTTTCCTTTTTTCTTTTTTTTTGAGACAGTCTCACTATGTTGCCCTGGGTAGAGTGCCAGGACGTCACAGCTTACAGCAACCTTCAACTCTTCGGCTTAAGCGATTCTCTTGCCTCAGCCTGTAGCTGGGACTACAGGCGCCCACAACAATGCCCAGCTATTTTTTTGGTTGTAGTTGTCATTGTTGTTTGGCAGCCTGGGCTGGATTCAAACCCGCCGGCTGTGGTGTATGTGGCTGGCACCCTAGCCACTTGAGCTACAGGCACCGAGCCACAAAATGAGTTTCTAATTAAATGGTCTTAGTTCACTGCATCAAGTGTTACGAGAAAGATATTTCAAATGGCTCTCTGTAGTTGTAACACTAACTGCCTATATGAGAAGGGGAAAAACAGGGTGATCAGGGGAGCCTTTTCACTGAATTCCCTTCTGGATTTTGTACCAGGTGCAAGTATTACCTATCTAGAAATAATAATAATAATAATAAAGTTCTAATTTCAAAAAGGGATTCTAAGGTATGCCTTAAAGCTAAATTATTACATGCACAGGAGGCAGGATGGCTCAATCTTGGTATATGATAGTGATTAAAAGTCTAGGATCAGCCAGGCAAGGTGGTTCACGCCCATAATCCTAGCACTCTGGGAGGCCGAAGCAGGGGAATTGCCTGAGTTCACCTACACACTCCTATGAATGGCAAAACATACTATAGTTTAGAAAGTAGAAGAGAAGAGGAGAGAGAGGGGAGGGGA
>CAUYPK010171405.1:0-39565 GCA_963574355.1 Loris lydekkerianus
TCATGGGGCATCATACACTAGTTTCACAGACTGGTTGACACGTTTATATCACACTGGTTAACATAGCCTTCCTGGCAATTTCACAGTTATTGTGTTAAGACATTTACATTCCACATTTACTAAGTTTCACATATACCATTAATTTTTCATGTGATTGATAGGGCTTTCCAGGAGAGTTTTATTAGACTATATTTTTCTAAAATCAGTCAAATGGGTACAGCATGAGTGAGCCTCTGATTGTGCTTGCTTATCGAGTACTGGCCATTCTCACAATGAAAGCTACTTCTTCATACTGGAAATGAGTGTTAATCTGTGATCTTTTCTTTTCTTTTCTTGTGTCTACCAGAGAGAAAATTGGCAGATGCCTGTCAAGAGACATTAGCCAAAGGTCATATAAAACAACCCAACACTACTTTAAAATACTTTTCAGAAAAAGGAAACAAAATCTTATCCCTGTGACAAATGCTATACCTAATCCCTGTTACTGATATTACAGTGTAATGCAATGGAACAGAGAAACTTAAAGCACGTCTATGGGGGAGGGAGTTGAAAGTAATGGCAGGGTGACCATCTCACATTCCCATGGTAAGGCTGTGGTGACAATTAAATCATATGAACTACATTTTGAAGCATCCGCACAATCTATGGCTCATTTTACTTCTTGAATCACATGGGATGGAAACACAGAGGAATTTTTCAATAAGAATCTCAGAAGAGATAGAAAAAGGAGACAGCCTGCCTCTGCGAGACACAAGACACAGCAAGCAAATTACTCTAAGTTATTTCTAAATATTAAAACCTGGACAAATCAGATTATAGTCTGAATGTGAAATACTGGTGGGGTAATGATGGGAAAAGTCATTTATTTAGGAAACTTTAAAAGGAGAAAAAAGACCAAAGCTATCTTGTAATGTCTAGGTATGCAGCAGGGTGCAAAGAGGATGTAATTCAAAATACAATACCTGTTTATCAACAGCCAACATACAGTAAATGTATTTAAACCCACATTGCAGTTTCTCTCTCGTTAGCATTTAAATTGATTCACTAGTTTACACCTACTTCCCACCTCCCATCAAATGTGGATGGGGAAAGTCTGATTAGAATGAGTCTTTACTTTTCTCTTTTGGGCTCCCTCATTGCCAAACATTATTAGAGTTTCATCTTTAATTTTACTGTAAGACAACTAAATGAAAGGGAATGAGGAACTTGGCTCCAGGAACTTTCTAATTTAGTCTCCTTTGCAGTCTGATTCCTGTAGGGTGAACAGTGCAGCTTGATCTTTTTGGCACTTTCAACTGCAATGTCAGGTTCGTTTCAAAATTTAATACAACATATTTGTCATCACCACACCTCCTTCAGTAAGGATATTGATACCAAAAAGCTACCAGTCAGTGGTCTAAGGAAGACGGCTTGCTGAAAATAAAAATCCTCTTCTCTATCCTGGAACAGCTCATCTCACAAATTATGTGTCTTCTGTTTCTGCAAGACAACACTATTACTTTCCACTATTTAATCTTTTAGTAATCCATCTAGGTTAAAATAAAGAAATAAAGGAATATTTACTCACTGCTTACTTATAAAAAGGTAGTAACGTATTTTATGGATTTACAGAATTTCCACAGCAGTAAACAGGAAACAAATCAGAAGTAAGGTTACTGTTTATTCTAAGTGTAAGGCATGTCTGTTGTGATACTGGCCTAGTCCTGTTCCTGTTACATTCTGACCTCGTTTGTCTGCTCCCTTTGGCCTAAAACAGTGCTTCTCAAAGTCTGGTCCCTGGACCTGAACTCTCAGCATCACCCAAGAGCTTGTTAGAAGTACACATTCTTGGGCCCCAACCCAGACTTCCTGGATCAGAAATTCTTGAGTGAGAACCAGAAATTTTGATCTTTACAATTCCTCCATATGTTTCTGTTTTCATTAGTTTTATAGCCATGATCTAGAACAAAAGATATAGCTACATGGTCCCCTGACACTACACAATTAATTTACCTACATTAATACTTTTTGGCCTATGACATCCAAAAAGAGGTCTGTTCTTATTCTTTGGAGATATTCTGATACACTCTGGAATCCACTACAAAATGAAAATATGAATAACCTAGTTCTCACCCAAAAAGTCGTAAATGACTTAATTGCGTAAAAAAAAGACTCAGGATAAAGTTAAGTTACCTAGATTCCATAATTGGAAAATAAATGGGATTCAATAATATGTTTTATGTATTTATAGGGCAGACATAAGCACTATATTGAAACCCTTTGGATATTGCCAAATATTAGCAAATAGTAAGAGTTGTTTAAAATATTAAATGAGCACTCATGATGAGTATATCATTTCTACCTTGAAGGGAGATTCTTTAAAAATTATAATCAATACAGTATGATTTGAATTGGATCTTGTATCTCTTGCAGAAGTGGATATACTAAATACCTTTCCAAGCATGATCTTCCAAATAATTAAATTCTGTGATAAAGATTCTTGGGCAAGTACTTATTGGGAAGTAATGCAAGGGAACCAGTAAAAGAGTGGGGAAGTAAGAAAAGAAAGGGAGGAGGATGGAAGGGGGCAGAATCAATTAAGTTACCGCTGTGACAAGTGGAGCTTCATTTCATGGAAGAGCAGGAAACAGCATCAAACATATATGCCAAGATTATTTAATCCGAGCAGCAGGAAGGTGGGTGGGTATCCACTATTCCCAATTAGTGATTGAGACTGCTCCATGGGATTGTTAATTCCCTAGCAAGGTTATAGTGACAATTCCCCAGGCCACAAGTCACAGGTGATGTCAGTTAAAATATCAGGCTGACACAGAAATTGTAAATGGCCGAGGGAATCTGGGCACGAAACAATAGTGCCCACCACAATTCACTAAGTCTACTCTAAAGGCCACTTCTCTGAATTTGATTTACTAATATAAATGCATGTCCCTGCTTATTTTCCCCTTTCTGATCTCGCTCAACAATCTGGCAAGATGTTGACAGGATAAGATTCCCATCCTTATGCAAAGGTAAGTGGGTTGTTTTCCTATTCAAAAAAGAAATAAATAAAAAAATGATAGTATAATAAAAAATAACTACTTTCTTAATATATGTGTGTGTGTTTCTAATTAGTACTATCTTTTCCAAAATGCACATCTTAATAAACTGCATGCTAATTTCAACCAAGATGACATTAATCAAAACTTTTAGAAAACCTGCATCCTCACTGGTGGCTCCAGTTTTGTAATGTTTCCTTAATAGGTTGATTCATTGCAGGGATATAATTATATGAAAAGGAAATATCTGAAGAATAATTTGTTCCTCTTTCTTCCCACAATTCATGAAAATACATATTGTGATGAAATAACATTCAGAAAGTCTTATAAGAGAAAGAAAAATATACAGAGAAGTTAACTTATTGTTAACAAATATGATATATAGCATAATCAAAATGTTTAGAAAATAAACAACAAAGAGATTCTATTTAGAATTCTGGTGAATCACAAAAGATTCCAATAAACATTTTTTATTTGAATGGAGTTTGACATTATTTTCATAGGTAAGCCAAATATTTTTTGAGATCTAAAAATAAACAAACAATACAAAACTTTCCAACTCCAATCATAGATTTTAAAACATAAAAATAATGTTTAATCCAACTCAGGTAAATGATTATTCTAGCATGCTTTCCACCAAATGAAGCACTCAAGGTTAATAAGGCAAGGCAAATATTCCTAGAAAAATACCCTTGAAATGAAAAGCAACATCACCTTAGTGATGGGAAATCACTCCACATGCTGTGCAAATATGTACACCACTTAAGAAAACATTTGCATAGTAAAGTTCTAGTATAACTGTGAAAATAAGAAACCTTGTACGCAAGGGGGTGTTTGCGGCAAGACTGGAGAACTCCATCTCCATGTATCTATCAGCATGTGAACTTTGCTCTTCTGGGTCTATTATGCTTTTCACCAGTATTTCTATAAATACAGAATGGATGCTACATTACTCTGAATAAAGATGTTTCCCCAAGATAGCCTATTTGGCAAATAATGGGGCAAAGCATGTGGTGAGTGCTAGGGGTCTGACAGTTCCAGCAGGAAGACAGGTGTTTACCAAATGACCCAGTGGAGTTGTCTGCGCTTTTTGCATTATGGATGCGTGAAAGATGACACGTAGTGGTCACTTGCCATCTACTGGGATCAATGTCCGCTGGCCCAGCATTATTATAGGGATTTCCCAATCTGCTCCATGAATATATCACATAGTGGTAAAACTTTAGCAACCACCAGTAAAACTAACAATCACTTACCTATCCAAGAAACGTTTAAAATACAGTGAATCAATCTAAAAATCTAAGGGAGAAAAAATTTGGCTTGAATTTTTTAATCACCCTCAATTTACATTTGAAATACCTCCTTTGAAATAAAGAAACATATTTGCCAATGGGACAGGAATAAACTCCATAGTGTCTGTTGACTCATACAATGATAACATGTTGTGCAGAGGAAAGAAATCAAAACTGTCCTACAAATCAGAGACTTGGACATGAGATTTCAAATCAGTATACTCATTCATACAGCCCATTATGTAATTTTCTTCCTAAACATCATCGACTAACAAATTGTATGCTACACTCACAAGCTTGAGTGAGAAATAGGAGCTTCCATGGGGATGACTGAACAGTATCAATAATAAATCAAAGTACAGAATAGGACCAAGCAGAGGTAGTTGTAGAAATTCACAAATGACCACTTGGATCTTAGATAGTCCAAAGACCACATGCTTACACTAATATACAAGGCTTAGTCACATCAAAAATTGATATTTCCTGTTACTTCCTGGCTTCAGTGTGACACAGATTATATGTATTTTTGAAGTTTCCAAGATAACGGTGTAAACAAACTTCTAGGGGAGAGAAATATATCTTCCTACCAGCAAGAGGAACACCCAACAAGATACTGTCAAGATCTACCCAGTCATGACTAGGTTATACGGAAATCTCTCAGCTCCACAATCTGAATGGAACATGATATTTTGCAGGGGTGTTAAATGTTCCTTTCTAATATACCTGCAAACAGAATGTATAGAGTGAGTCAAAATGGAAAAGCCTACACAGCTATGATTTAATAATAAAAACAAGTGGAAAAGCCTAAAAATGGTAGATAAAGCAAGTCACCCTTTCAAATTATAGTAGGCCTCAGGTATGATTGAATTTAATATGAGGGCTTTTTAAGTCAGAAATAAGCTATCTCTTTTGGTCTTATCTATTTAATTCTCAATAAAGGGTCATGAAACAATTACTTAATTCAGAGTGATGAAAAAAATATTAAATGTTCCAAGAAAAAAGACCACAGGAGAGTATGTATGTCTCAAAACTTTCTTTCTCCAGGCATTTAAATTAGAGTCAACTGTTCTGTCAATTCTTGTGGCTATGGAAAGACTCTCACAACCTGAGGAGAATCCAGCAGGAGTTTCCTCTGCCAAACCTCTATCATTGATCATCCAAAAATCACATACAGTGTGATCTCAAGAAGTGCAAACATACCACATTTTCAGGTTCTCACTGGTCAAAAGACCATTGTAGCCACGTGGAGGCTGGCATCCTGTGTCAGTGACAGTGGGGTAGGCTGACACACAGTGAGAGGGCCATCCAGGTGTGTAAACACCACAGATACATCACAGGGCTGATACAGACAAGCATTACCTCTTACTTTTCTACCCCTGTAGAAATTGAGAATGTAGGTCAAAATCTGAAAATTAATCATTTCATGGGAATAAGCAATAAAGCTTTTAGTTGATACCTCTACAATTATTGTAGAAAGCAAGACATATATCGCGAAAGAAGTTCCTAGCCCAATGAGCATCTATAGTTTTGGGATTTTGTTGTGTGGGTGGGCTACTCATACTGGAGTTAGATGATATCTCAAAGTGGTTTTGATTTGCATTTCTGTGATGATTACAGATGATGAACATTTTTTCATGTGCCTGTAGACCATGCACCTGTCTTCTTCAGAGAAGCTTCTGTTCAAGTCTCTTGCACACAATGAAATGGGATCACTTGTTCTTTTCTCATTAATAAGTTTGAATTCTTTGTGGATTCTGGCTATCAAACCTTTGTCAGAAACATAACCTGCAAATATCCTCTCCCATTCTGAGGGCTGTCTACTTGCTTTATTTACTGTGTTCTTGGCAGTGCAGAAGCTTTTTAGTTAGATCAGAGCTCAGTAATGTATTTTTGGTATTGCTTCAATTGCCTGGGGGGTCCTTCTCATAAAGTTTTCTCCCAGGCCAATTTCTTCAAGTGTTTCCCCTGCACTGTCTCCAAGAATCTTTATAGTTTTATGTCTTAAGTTTAAGTCTTTTATCCAGTGATAGTCAATTTTTGTTAGAGGTGAAAAGTGTGGGTCCAGTTTCAGTCTTCTACAAGTTGCCAGCCAAATAACCCACCACCATTTGTTAAATAGGGAGTCTTTCCCCCAATTTATATTTTTGATAGGTTTATCAAAGATCAAATGATGATAAGTGTCTGGGTTCATCTCTTGGTTCTCAATTCTGTTCCATACATCTACCTCTCTATTTTTGTGCTAGTACAATGCTGTTTTGATCACTATAGATTTATAGTATAGCCTGAGGTCTGGTAGTGTAATTCCAACTTATTTGTTTTTATTTCTGAGTAATGTCTTGGCTATTCAAGGTTTTTTCTGTTTCCAAATAAAGTGAATTACTAGTTTTTCCAGATCTTTAAAATATGACAGAGATGCTTTAAATAGGGATTGCATTAAATCTGTAGATTGCTTTGGGTAGTATGGACATTTTAACAATGTTGATTCTTCCCAGCCATGAGCATGGTATGTTTTTCCATTTGTTGACATCTTCGACTATTTCTTTTCTCAGAGTTTCACAGTTCTCCTTATAGAGATCTTTCACATCCTTTGTTAGGTATACTCCAAGATATTTCGCCTTCTTTGGCACTATTGTGAACACAATAGAGTCCTTGACTGTTTTTTCAGCTTGACTATTGTTGGTATATGTGAACGCTACTGATTTTTGAGTATTGATTTTATAGCCTGAGACACTGCTGTATTCCTTGATTACTTCTAAGAGTTTTGTAGTTGAATCCCTGGGGTTTTCCAGGTATACAATCATATCATCTGCAAAGATTGAAAATTTGATCTCCTCTGATCCTACAGATACCTTTTATCACCTTCTCTTGCCTGATTGCAATGGCTAAGACTTCCATTACTATGTTAAAAAGCAGTGGAGACAGTGGGCATCCTTGCCTTGTTCCTGATCTGAGTGGAAATGATTTCAATTTACTCCATTCAATATAATATTGGCTTTGGGTTTGCTGTAGATGGCCTCTGTCAGTTTAAGAAATGTTCCTTCTATACATATTTTCTTAAGTTTTCTGATCATGAAAGGTTGCTGGATATTATCAAAAGCTTTTTCTGCATCATTTGAGAAAATCATATGGTCTTCGTTCCTGAATTTGTTTATGTGATATATTATATCTATAGATTTACATATATTGAACCAGCCTTGAGACCCCGGGATAAAACCCACTTGGTCGTGGTGTATAATTTGTTTGATGTGTTGCTGGATTCTGCCTGCTAGGATCTTATTGAATATTTTTGCATCAATATTCATTAGAGATAGTGGTCTATAATTTTCTTTTATTATTGGGCCTTTTCCTTGTTTGGGGTGATATTTGCTTCATAGAATGTGTTGGGTAGTATTCCTTCTTTTTCTATGTTTTGGAAAAGGTTAAGCAATACAGGTACTAGTTCCTCTTTAAAGGTGTGGTAGAATTCGGATATGAAGCCATCTGGTCCTGAACTTTTCTTTTGGGGAAGATTTTGATAGTTGATGCTATTTCAGAACTCAATGGCAACTGGAGAGTGTTGCACCTGAGCTCAGTCCAAACCTGAGGATAACAAGACAGCAAATATTTTTCTCCCTCCAGCCACAGCACCTTTGCCCCCGCTGCTCTGTAGCCCTGGTATTCTTATAGGGCGAAGTCTGGCTCCCTCTGGCAGTCCTCAGAGTTGGTGGGATATCTCTCCAAAATTACACCCCAGTGGGATCACCCTATTAATGCTGATGCCAGATGGGAGGTGCCTCCACTCGGGTTCCTGCACCTCAGCAATTCCACCTGTTGTGCAGAGACCCAAGCCTCCACCTGCTGCTGAATTGCACTTTCTCAGAGTCAGGCCAGACACCTTCCCCCCTGTCTCTTTCTGCACTGTTACTGGATTCACAGATACAGCATAGCTGCACTGCCACCGTCCATGCAATAACCAGTCATAGCAAAGAACCATGGACATTCTGGTCTCTGCAGGGGTTGGACTTCTAGACTGCCAGGCAAGTGGGGAAAGGGGGTACTGGTAGTTCAAAGTGGCAGGGAAAATATTTGTTCAACCTTCCTGCCACACAAGAGAATTCCCAGGCTCACAGCAGGGACTCTCTGGAGAAGGAGTCCCAACATCCAGCAGCTCATTCCAGTGGGGTGAGAGAAGAGAACCACAGTTCACCACTCAGTAGTAGAGATCCCACAGCAAGCAAATAACTCTCTTAAGGGAGAGGACGGATACACCTCTTTGGGATGAGTTCTGCACATGAAATTTGTTTCCTTGAAGTCACAGCTTGCCTCAGCAGAGAAGACGTGTAATTATCTATCTCTTCTCTCAGCTCAGCTCCCACCCTTCGGCTTTGTTGGGTTCTTTATGGCCATTATGTCTCCCTCTGGACTGGAGCTTCTGTTGAAAGCTGGCTCCAGTCAGCCATCATTTCCCATTCCCCCTTGTTCTTGTTGAATGTAAAAATTGGAGTTAGGGAAAATAGCCAATGCTAGGATTTAGCAAAATACAAGACATTTTGAAACGAAACAAACAAATAAACAAAAAAGCAACTGGACAAACAGTTGCACAATCAGAAACAAACAAACAAACAAACAAACTCAAATAACCTCAGCACTCTCCACAACCATAAGAAGGGAAGAAGAGAAAAAAATAATATTAATAATAATTTTTTTAAAAAGTTTAACAGTAACTCCTACAAAGAAGAAAAAAAAAAAAAGCAAAACAGCAAAAAGAATGAACAAAGAAAAAAGGCACCACCAACAATAATATTATTTATATGTATATATGTGTGTGTGTATGTACGTGTGTATATATATATAAAATATATGTGTGTATATATATATAAAATATATGACTATATGAATGCCATAGGGATCAACTTAAGTAGGAATATATTTATGTTGCAATATAATTTCTGGACACCAGGTGGTGCCATGACTGGTTCCCAGGCTTATACCTGATTCCCCGCTTACAATGTTCTTGGTGGTTGCCTAGCTACCAGCTTGGTGCTTAGACCCTGCCCAACTGCTGATTCCACCCATCTCAAAAAATCTTCACAGGCAGGTTTCACAAATTCTCCCTGTAACAATTCCTGTGAAGTTTGGGATATCTTGGGCCTATTTCGAGTGCAGGATGACTGCCTGCAGGTGAGACTCAAATCGCTGCACCTGACTCATGCTGAAAGGTGTCTGCAGTGACCTCCATTTCCCAAATTTTAAAAAAATGTGCACTTCCTATCCAGGATCTTTCCTGTCTAAGTGCCTCTCCTGCCACCTAACCGCAGTGATGCCACTCCAGATAGCACCTCACTCTGGCCATCAAATTCTGCTTGGGAGTTCACACTTCACCAATCTTTCCATGTAACACCTAGTTTCCCCACAAACTAGGAATTGTAATCCTCTGTGGAGGGCAGGGGGGGCTGGTTGCTGCCACAGGCGCCTGCTGCTGCGGCCGTGGCACAGAAACTTTCCTGGCAGTCTCGGCAGCTCCAGATTACACTCCAAATCCAGTAATCTGCCACTTTACGGCACACCCCAAACTGCCACTCCATACCAATATTCCACGCTGGGAATGATCTAGCCCACTCACTCTCACCTGTTATGCTGAGCTAAACATCTATCCCATCTGCCATGAGGCTCTGCCTCCTCCTTTGAATGGTTTTTATTAAAAAGTCCAGAAGTGACAGACATTGGTATGGATGAAAAGAGAAAGTAACACAACACTGTTGGTGGCCTAAAAATTTAGTACAACCACTATGATGGAAAACAACATGAAGATTACTCAAAGAACTAAAAATAGACCATCTTTCAATCCAGCAATCCCACTACTAGGTATTTACCCAAAGAAAAAGAAGTCATTTTATCAAAAAGACATCTGCTTTATATACACACCATCATGGAGTACTACTCAGCCATACAAAGGATGAATTAATGCCTTTTGCAACAAATTAGATGGAACTGGAGATTATTAGCCTAAGTGAGGTATCTGAGATTGGAAAAACAAGCACCACATGTACTCACTATTAAACTGGAATCAAATTAAATAATTTCCCTGAAATTATTTAGCAGGTGAGTTAGCAGAATTGAAATTCCAACCTATCTGACTCTAGGGTTCAGGTTTAAAACCTCTTTGCTTCACTCCTCACTAAACACTCAACATAGAACACTTCCGTGACCACATATGCAGGTTTTTCCTCATATCAAGAAATTCTCCAACATTACTCGTATGTTCTACAGTTTAAATCAATTTTGACACCACAGGTCTTGAGTTAGTGTCAGATACCATAGGTTAAAAGCTTAGTTTCACAAGAATGTCCCTAACTTCAGATGCCAATCACAAGCCCCAGTTGTGTGTTCAGATCCCTGGCTATAAATCGGGTTCCCACAATATCCTCCTCAGTTTTCATAATTTGCTAGGACAGCTAATGAACTCAGAAACACTTACGTTTACTGGGTTTACTGGTTTATTACAAAGGATAGTACAAAAGATGCAGGTGAACATCCAGATGAAGAGATGCACAGAGTGACAGAGAGAGGTACAGTGGGGTGGGCACAGAGCTCCCATGCCCTCTTTGGGGTAGGCCACCATTCAGATACCTCCACATGTTCAGCAACTAGAAGCTCTCTGAACCCCATAGCTCAGGGATTTTATGAAGGCTTCATCACATAGACATGTTCAATTATTTACTCAACCTATGACCTTTCTCTTCTTTCCACAGGATGAAAAGTAGGGCTGAAAGTTCCAACCTTCTGATCATGATTTAGTCTGTCTGGTGACCAGGACCCATATAGGAGCTCACCAAAAGTTTGCCTCATTAGAAAATAAGAAGCTTCTATCATCTAGAAAATTCCAAGGGATTTAGGAGCTATGCAGGAACCATGATCAAAGACCAAATATTAGAACAAAAGATTCTCCTAGCACTCCTACAGCTTAGGAATTTACAAGTGTTCTAGGAGTTCTGGCCAGTAATGAGGAACAAAGATCAAAATACATATTTCTCATTACCAATCAGAGTATTACACAAAGAAAAGTAACATAAAACCGACCTCTGTGACTAAATTGCACATATATCATCACAGTTCAAAAATTCATCCCACATACCAAGAGTGTCTCATGGCAAAGCTGATAAATAGACTACTCGATATTCTTCTAAAGGACTGATTATTTTTAAACTCTAGGATAAAGGTTTTATATGTTCCTTTTCTCATTTCCACATGAGTTACATATTTTCTAAATCACCCTTCATTTCAAACTACCATTACACTAGATCCATGGTGATACAGGAAAGACATCATTGTTAGTCCTGTAAATCTTGACAACTTACATATAAAATGGTTCTTTAGAATTGTTGCTGTTATGTCTAGGGCTGATGCTAGTAGAATGTAATACAAATTAAAAAATAACATTTAGTCTTGTTTTTTATTTTGTTATTTAACTTGGATGAAGTTGCAGCCCTGGAATCTTTACAAGGTAGTATTTGTTTATAGTGTATGAAGGCATTATGTATTGACCTAAACTTGTTTTGTATTGACACGCTGAAGACTATCCAGGAGATTTGTTTTCTATTTGTCTGGACAAACTAGAAGCACTGCAAAATCTCCAGGTCCACTGCATTACCTTTAGAAATAACCAAATAGTGTTCTTCTGTTATAGAGAGAGAATGAGCCTCTATACAGTCAAAGCAGTCTCCTTTGCAGCAATGTATAATGTGACTTTAACATAAATATTAAAGACAGGAAGGGCTGTGCTTCTCCCCCTTATAACAATGACAGGAAATGTGTTATTTGACTGTCACTTAACACAGTGTGTCACTGGTCATACCTCGGTCATCCTGGCAGATGGCCTTCAGGATGCGATGTCCTAAGCCACATTTTCCATGATCAGGGATACAGATCCCTTCTGATGTCAGCCATTGGTAGCACATTGGATTTTCACAAGGAACCGACTCCACCAAATGAGGGCAATGCCCTGCAGGCCCTGTGGATTCCATGAGGACATAGCGCTGCCGTGTTCTAAATCCTAAAAAGAAAGAGAACAGAGTTTCACAAGATTCACTAATAACCAGAAAAAGAAAAAAAGCAGTAGCTGGGTAAGAGATGAAAGTTTTATTTAAGTACTAATTACTCTACAGCATGTATTATTTTGATGTGTTTGATTTTATGTGGAGGAACAAAAAGTAGAAAATAAAAAAGAAAAATAAAAGAATAAGAGTGGAGAGGGCGGCGCTTGTGGCTCAAAGAGCAGGGTGCCAGCCCCATATACCGGGGGTGGCATCTTCAAACGCAGCCCTGGCCAAAACTGCAAAAAAAAAAAAAAAGAGTGAAAGCAGAGAATCTGTCTTCCAAAAGTTTACAACCTAGGAGTTTGAGGGGTCATATAGAATCCAATGGAATAATCAATAGCATAAAAATAAATGAAGACACCCTGAGATATCACCTAACCCCAGTGAGAATAGCCCACATCACAAAGTCTCAAAGCTGCAGATACTGGCGTGGATGTGGAGAGAAGGGAAAACTTTTAAACTGCTGGTGAGACTGTAAATTAATACAACCTCTTTGGAAGGAAGCATGGAGAATCCTCAAATAACTTAAATTAGACCTCCCATGTGATCGTTCAATCCCATTACTGGTTATCTACCCAGAAGAAAAAAAAAATCATATTATCATAAGGACTTTTGCACTAGACTATTTATCACAGCTCAATTTATAATCACCAATAATGTGGAAACAACCTAAATGCCCACCAACACAGGAATGGATGAACAATCTGTGGTATATGTATACCATGGAATACTATGCAGCCATAAAAAATAATGGAGACTTTACATCTTTTGTATTAACCTGGATAGCAGTGGAACATGTTTTTTTCTGTGAAATCATCACAAGAATGGAGAAGCAAGAATCCAATGTATTCAATTCTAATATGAAGTCAGTAGACAATATACTCCCACACAAGAAGAAAACTTAATTCAATTCAAAGTGTGGCACACCTCTTGGGGGCAGGACACAATTGTAAAAGGGACTTTACCTAACAAATACAATGTAACCTAATTCTTAGTACCCTCAATAAACCTGAAACAATAAATAAAAAAAGAAAAAAATTACAATGAATAAATACCCACAGAAATGCCCTAAGCATAGATAAATTGCTATTTTCCTTTGGCTGCTGTTTTTGTCATAATTGTTTCACTGAATCAAGAATACTGCACTTTGGCATGTCCCTGATGCCTGACTATTCACAGTGTCCTACCCTGAGATCTCATTGCATCGCTTGACTGAGACTCACATCAGCCTTCCCAGGAAAGACAGTATTTCTTTGGACTTCATTCTCCACCCTGGCTTAGATATGAGTTCCTGGTCTATCATTTAATTCAAAATATATGTACTGTGTGACAAAGGCAGAGACCATAGTAAGTTCTTAAATCGGTCTAAGATTCTATGGGCCTACAGAGTCACAAACTTCCATCAACAGGTAGATATCAGGGCAAATGGGTCAACCATAGACTGTGCAGCAGTGATCCAACCAGTGTGAATAGCACACTAGCGTACCGCAAGAAGATCTTAGGTGTGCCACAAAAGTTTTTAAAAAAATTAAATTATTTTTGAAAGAAGTTCAAAGCTCAGTAAGTATATTCTTTCTTTTACTCTTTTTTTTTTTTATCAATATAATTTAAGTGTGCCATGGAAGTTTAACTATAAGTCCAAGTGTGCCACGAGATTATAAATGTTGAAAAACACTGCTATAAAGAGTGGCAAGATCAGTGGTAAAAAGGAAAACATGGGTTTACTCTACAACACTTGGCTGCTATTCAGCTTCCATTGATAATTGCCATGAGAGGACGTGAACTCCCTGTTTACAGATCCTCCAATTTTGTCTACGAAACCAGAAATCCAAGTTGTGTTTTTTGTAATCTTTCTATTTTTAAATGATAGAAATTAATTTATGGGTTTAAAAAGCAAAGTGTCCTAAAAAACAATGACTAAGAACCAGATTCAGCCCTGTGGTCTGTGTTTTCAATGTCTACCCCGATGGACCTCTCATCTTCCATTGCTTATACTCCAAATTCCATCAATACATTTAATCCATTTAAGTCCTTTTTATAAAAAAATGAAAATCTTTTTGCTTAAGTAAGATCTTAAGGAATTGTTATCCATTTATTCCTTGGAATCTGTTAAGAAAAGGAGAGACTTTGATAGGAGAACAGAGATTATTCAATTTCCAGAATGAGAGTCCTATACTCTACCACCATTCCCACAGGGGAGAGGAGGAGGGCAAGTTAGGGGACAAGAGAGGTAGCGTCTCTCTCACAGCTTTGCCATCGAAGACCTTTGAAGTGAAAGGTTTAAACCCCAAAGTACAGCTGGAGAAAGACTAGGTCCCCTCTTCAAGGGCACAGCTCAGGAGGCTAGAGCACAAACAATTGGTGGTTTCACGCCATAAGATCAAGCTAGGCTTGCTTAGAATAGTACAGGGCTGGGGAAATATTTTATATAAACAGTCTTACAGGCTTTATTCGTGTTTTCTTGATTTTTAGGGTAACAGACAGACTCCCTTTAAAACAGACTCTTAGATTCCTACTTTAAGGATCAGCTATTTATATAGGAAGGTATTATTCAGCCAATAGAAACTGCATTCTCATGGAATTAGAAATATTAAGGTCAAGGAGGATATGAAAAAAAGATATCTTCATCCTGTTACATCCTCCAAGTCTCTATCATTAACTGGTCAAAATAAACTTTATAGTGGAAAAGCTAAGCTCCTTTCCTGTGTCAACTCAAAAAAGACACGATAGCATACAAGTCTCTGAACTACACCTGACGAACACCAAACTACAGTGACCTCCAAGTTCTCACTGCCATGCAACTTCAGTGACCTCTGTGCTTATATGTAATATCTGCATGCTGCTTATTTATTATCTCATGTTTGTGCTTGCTGAGATTTGGTCTTTAAGAAGGATATGGCATGGGTCCCTGTGATTCACATTGACAACCCACTCACAGTTGAGCACAGAACCTTAGCAGTGTTTACCAAGGAATTCTGGTTGTCCCCTTACCTGGAGGTTAACGCCATTGAGAGGCATGTGTAGTTTCCCTCCATAAATCAGGTTGCATCCATTTTGCCATAAATCTATAGATTACATCTCCTTAGTCATAAATTTTTTCAGTCTTTCATTTGTAGTGCCCTTGTCCTGACTAACTAGGATCAAATCATCCCACAAGCTCAGCATAAAACAAAAACCTTGGATTCTCTTGCTAGCACTTAACTTTAATCACACATTTGGCATTCATGCCTGCAATAAACATCAGGATTCCTCCAGGTGCTTCTGTTCTGAAAGATATATAACAGCCACGTCCATGGTGGCTGGGGCCTTCATTTACTGACTTCCACCACTCGCCTTCATTTACTGAATTCCATATTAATCAGAGCGTATCATTCCATAAACATTAGATCCACGTGCACACCACTGTCAGTGCTGGGGGAAGTCACAGGGGCCACAGAAAGCACACATCTGTTCTTCCCAGAGTGCATTACCCAAAAAGGGGAAAAGCACATGCATTAACCAAGCATCTACCTTTACCAAGACTGGGACAGACACTTTACTTTTACTACTGTAAATTAACAAATCCTTAAAACAATTTGATACCAAACAATGTGATAAATGGGATAAAACAATTCCCATTTTACATATGTGAAAACGATGATGGGACTTTATTAATTTCTCCAAAGGCACATCACTGATTAAATAGGTGGGTATGGAAATCAGCAGAGGTCTTTCGGAGTCATCACTTTCTCACAAGAAAGTATTAGTGTTAGTCCTGTGTGTGCTGAATTTTAGCCTCACTTTATAAAGTGAGCCTGAAAGGCACCAGGCATCAGGAGAGAGTATTGAAATTTTAGGCAATGTGGAGCAGAAGAGAGTTGTAATAATCACTTTCTAAGCACAGACGCAATTCACCCTTAGTGAAACTAATATTTGCAAGTTTTTTTTTTCTATGACTCCAAGAATTATGATTTAATATGTAATTCTATTAGAGACAATTAGAGAAGAGTGAATAGTGGGTTGGGGAGAAAAAAAGGAAGACGAGCAGATGGCAGATGAGGGGTGTTTTTTAATTGAAGCAATGGAAAAATTAAAGGAGGCTCAGGGGGTTACATTCAGGTCTGAGGATGGTATATCTGTACACATTTGTGAAAAGAAGTGTCCATGTGAGTTTCCACACAGCTATCAACAGACAGTGCTGTGTCTTTACACCATTTCCACTGGGGCAGACTTGAAGACATGTCCAACAGGTTAAACAAAGCTGACAGAAGCTTATTCCAGCTTAAGCATTCCATTTGCTGTTCCTCTCTGGGGGCCCTGAATGTTGAGTAACAACTCTGAGTCAAAGAACCCGAACAGATCCAATCTCTGATTCCAAAGCTTTAGAAATCAACCACCATTCCTACAGGGGTAGCATATCACGGTATCTTTATTAGTCGGCAGCTTTTTGTGAATACAGAAAATAAGAAGACACTGCTGATAGGGTGATGTCAGCAGGAGAACCCTCCAGGCTCAGATGAGAAGCAGGCAAAAACTCTTACTTGCCCCAAAACACATAAAAATGGAGGAGGTGAGAGAAAACTGTCTCTTCAAATGCGTATTATCTGCACTGAAGGAAAATGATTTTATAGACTTCTCATTAAATGTAGAGCCTATCTTGAAGGAAAAGTTGGAAAATGGAAATTTTCTCTACTATTATTATGTAATATCAAAAACTTGCCAGTAATTTGCAACCTTAGTGTGTTATCTAAATTAAGAGCATCAAAGACTGCCTTCAAAAAATAGGCATGATTTTCAGTTTCAAAATGTCTTTTGCTATGGGAGCTTTTAAGATCCTAGGTACTATGACTGAAGAGGGTGCTGTGTCTAAGAGGGAAGGAACCCCTAACGTGATGCCATGTGGGAAGCCCCACACTGGATCCCTCTGTAGAACAACTTCTACGGGCAAAGTTGCTTTTCTAGAATGTGTCTGAATGGGACAAGAATGTCACAGAAATGTATGTCTATGTATCGAGAAAAATTTTTTAAATGCATTTCATCTATGAGTAGTATTTATCTGCATTTTTTAGTCTATTTCTCTTTCATAGATCTCTAATTGTGATTCTCTGGAAGTGTCTCAATAATAAAGCAATATATGCTAAAACCTGGTCCAATTTAAATTCCTCTGAAAGGCATCCTTGTTTCACCTGACAAGCACAAACCTGCCAAGCACTGTTCCCCTTGTCTGGCTGTCACCAACGCAATGAAGGGTGCGAAGGCTGTGTACACCGGATGATTTCCTGATGTACTTTGAATACTGACAGCCACAAACCTTAGATGATTACTGATTGAAGAGTCTGTATGTAAGAAAGTCATGTGCAGACAATTTTTGTAAGAACTCATTTCTTCTATTAGGTAATAAAAAATTCCCTACTTTCTTATTCCTTTGTACTATTTTTTTTTTTTTAATGTTAACAAAGGGAACCTCCCAAACAGAAAAGATAACTGGGAAAGACCAGTGAAGAGAAAAAGTGAATTATCTCCACATTTATATTTTCCTGTTGTTTGCTGTTTTGCCCTCAAGTATTCTACTTTTTTTCTGTGTGTGTATATGTGGATGTATTTTTTTTCTTTTTTTTATAACAGGAGCGTGAAATATCTAGGAAAGCATAAATGTCCTAGATTTCTGCTAGTGGGTTCAATGCATTTGAGAGTAGAGGATTCAAATGTGAGGCTAAACATGTCCACTTACATCCCAGAGTTTTACAATGTTTAATGCAGTAGCCTGTGTACCCCAGCCTCTATGGAATTCTAAAATACATTTAGTTTATGCCAGTCAGGGATTCCAGCAGAACCCATCGCAGAATCATGGCACAGAAACTGAGAATAAGGGATCTCTCACCTCAAGCTCACGAGTCAGTGGAAATAACAAGATTACTTACTGTCAGTGTAACATACTTGGACTCTTTGTAGGCATGGAGTCATTTCTCTAGAGGGAAAACTCTATTCTTTATTCTTCCCAAGAGGGATTATAGGCAGGTGGTCCTGGAAGGTTTTAGCAAGACCTTGAACACCAAAAATCTCTCTGGCTCCAGGGAAGCATTTATAAAGTAGCAAACTCCCAGACCTGCATAATAATCATGGAAACTTACCTTCTCCCCTGTTTGCGACTAGTTGGTGTGGAGGGTGGTCATTTAGCCTAGCCTCAGTGTGGTCCATATAAAACAAAGGCTAATTTGCATCAGTCCCAACTTTCCCCAAAACTCAGTGAGGGCTGTGGGGACACTGGCACCTCCACCCTTTGCTTCAGCCCCATAGGCTGAGTCTCCCTTGGAAAAACATTGCTGTCTGGGGCCAAATGCTTCCCTCCCCTGTTATCTTAAGTTTTTCTTGAAACAACCTCCCTCCTTCCTACAACCCCCACAACTGCAGTCTCCCTTCCTGCTATTTTGATGGTGATGAACTATTGCTAAGAAGTATCCCCTACCTATCCCTCTACATCTTATCTTCTGTATCAGCTCAATGATTTGCTCTCCAGGGTAATGGTTCACACGTCCAAGGGCAGTGCACAGGGCTGGACTTGCACATTAGCACAAACTTCTTTAGGCCCTTGGAGGAAAATCGACTAAGGAAGCCTAGTGTTTGCAGGGACATTGAACTGAGGAGACACGAGACCTTATTCTGTACAGGTTTGGCCACTACTAAACCGCTGTAGGGTTTAGATCAGTTGCTTTATTTCTTCACACTTCAGTTTTGGCAGGTCACGAGGTGTTAGATCCTTGTTTATCCTACCTGCTAATGCAAAGCTGGGTGGTATATCAGTTTCACAGAGCTGCCATAATAAAGTGCCACAAACCGGGTAGCTTAAAACAATAGGATTTTATTGTCTCACAGTTGTACAGGGCAGAATTTTGCGATCAAGGTGTGAGCAGGCCATGCTCCCTCTGAAGTTTAGGGAAGGATCAGTTCCATGTCTCTCTCCTACATTCTAGTGGTGGCTGGTGATCCTTGGCTCACAGGGACATTTCTGCCAGTGTCTTCCTCATCTTCACATGGCCTTCTCCTTTTGTCCTCTGTGCCTCGGTGTCCTCACACCACCCTCTCCTCTCTGGGCATGTCTCTGTGTTCCAATTTTCTCCTTCATATAAGGACATGAGTCACTGTAATAGGGTCTTCCCTCATCTTGTGTGGCGTCATTTGACTCAATTATATCTGCATTGGTCCAATTTCCAAATAATGCTACATTCACAGATACTGGGATAGGATTTGAGTGCACCATTCTGAAGGGCACAATTCACCCTACAACAGATAATGTCTAATGAATGATTTGCTAACAATGATTTAAATTAATGATTTGTTAAGAGGAATGAGGGGACAATAGGAGAAAGTTTGGCATAAGAGCAACTTGTGAGAAGCGGTCAAATGGAGTAGTCAGAATATTGTGAGTTTCCCAGCTGAGTTCCATGGGCCAGTTTAAAGTTATGCGCAAAAGGAAGACTGAACAAAAAGTCAAAGCAGCAGTTTTTCCACACAAGTTCGTTTATTTATATATTTATTATTATTTTTTTTTTAACTGTGGGCTTACCTGACAAAAGTGCAACATAGAATTAGGAAAAGGAGCCTTCTCTGAATTGCTGTGGAGAAACTTTGGCTGAGAATAAAGGGGAAAATGTATTCAATAAATGTCTATTTCATAAACACCAATGAAGTCTGACCCTCAGAACTGCTTCTACTGTCCTGCAGTACCAATGCTTCCTTTTCCCTGAAGGATCACCCCTTCCCTAGTCTCAGGTGGTGAAGTTTGCATGGAGCTCTGCCTCTTTTGATTCCAGCAGTGGGCCCATGCCCAGGATAACCGGTCAGAGCAGGTGCTTCAGGGAGAAGAGCACATGACACAAAACAGTCAATAAGATTCAGTTCTATGATTCTTCCTGAAACTATCAGAGAAGACATTTCTTCCTACTTTATGTATTGCCTTAAAGTAAACCTCATACAGAGAAAATCAGAACCAAGATCTGGAGAAACAGAGAATTAGGAAGGGAAAGAAAAAAATGAGGGAAAGTGAGATCTGTTGGCCTTGTTTATACCTCTCTTCTATCCTCCCTTTTATTTCAGCTACATGTCACCAATAACCAAATTATCCCCCCAAGATATTCAAGCCAACTTGATCTGATGTGGGCGGGTGCTACAGCTTTGAAAGCAGATGAAGGCAGCACTTCATGCAGCAGAGTTGTGGCATCCTGGACAACTGCAGCCACAGACACAGTGATGGGGGAGCCTCTGTCCAACCTCACACAACTTTCTAGACAGTGACATAAACAGGAATGATGCAGGTTGAACATAAGCAGACTGGTTCTAAGAACATGTACATCACCCCAAGGGTCTCAGGAGTAATTACAAGCAACTTCCAAGGTCTGATTATACATCTGTGGATCACAAGACTGTGAGCACTAGTCTTAATGGGAATTTACTTGTGTCCATAAACTGAAGAGCCATGGAGGACACTGCTGTTACACTGCATAAGAAAATTGGGTAGGGTGCCCCCTGGCTCCGTAGAAATCCAGATCTCTGATTTGAGAAAAGGATGAAAGCTAGCTTCTCCCTGCCTCAGACTCAACACACAGCTTCTTTTCTACCTTAGAACAAGAGTCAGAATAAAGGAAAAAGCCCAGGGACATGGGTGTGTGACCCCAGGTGCGCATATGTGTTCATATGAGAACTCCAGGGATTACTGGATTGTGAGTTTTCAAATGGA
Source organism: Loris lydekkerianus (assembly GCA_963574355.1). Taxonomy (NCBI): domain Eukaryota; kingdom Metazoa; phylum Chordata; class Mammalia; order Primates; family Lorisidae; genus Loris; species Loris lydekkerianus. The sequence continues at coordinate 21,116 of CAUYPK010171405.1, forward strand.
TGCAGCATTAAGCTATGAGCAGAGTACTGGGCACAACAGGATGGCAGCATCAAGTGCTGGGCCATGAGTTCTTCCTGGACATGCGGTAACTAGGACCACGGCTTAGCAAACACCACCTAAGTTCTAGAAAGTCCGTGGACTCCCTTTCTCTTGGTAAAGAAAATATTTCTTTTAGCACTGTCATTTAAGGGAACACTATGTCAACAGAAACTAAAGGGTCAATGAAAGAGAAGGCAAGATACCACTGGAAATAAACTTCTGAAGGTAAAGATGTGCATTTTAATCACAAACTAAAGAGAACAAGGGCATGGAGGCCTACAAAATTAAAGGCGAATAGTAAGGGTAAAGATTCTTCCTTAGGCCTGAGGACAACATCAAAAAGTAAACAATACACACAATGCTCTTTGTAAAAGTAAAAAATATAACATCAGAGGTTAATTATGCCTACATAGATATAAAACATCTGTTTTCTGATGTGATGTTACAGAAACCACGTCTGATTTCCTCAGTATAACCATTATATATAAAAAATATTGTATTATGCCAAACAGAGTAATAATAATCACTTTGTTAGCTGGGAGCCTAACTGAGAGGTTAATCAAGGTCGAATTTTGTGCTCCGTGGGAATGTCCCCAGTTGCTTCCCTAACAACTGAACACTGTCAGGCTTCAGCTGTTTATTTAAATTTTACAAACACGTATTGTCTTAAGGAGGCTTAATCAGCGACTTAGCAACCAGAATAAATGTTTGTACACTGGAAGTAAATGAAGTGTACACAAACAAGGCACGCACCTCTCCTCCCCTGAGGATCACGGCAGTTTTCATGGACGCACAGGCCCCACGCTGACCAGGAGGACACGATGCAATCCGTAGAGCATGGGATATGGCAGAGCTGAGAGGCTGGAGGGGCAGGTCCCAAACATAGTGCCTTTTCCACAGGTCTAGACACTAAAGGACAAAAAGATAAGGCCCATGTTATCCTTAGCATTTTTTCTGTCTTTATTTGCAACTCTTCTTTGCCCACATCAGCTTTATGGTTAAAATGAGGATACACAAACAAAACATCAACAGTCTCCAATATGCATTGCTAGGCTCCATGTTATGAGTATTTTGGGTGAGGAACAGCCAAGAAGACAGAAGCAAAGAGCAGATACTTGAAATTCCTGCTTTGCAGAATATTCCCTAGGAATCCAAGACAGACCTGCAAATATCATAAACACAAATTTTCTAGACTCATGACTTTAAAAAAATTAAATGGCTTTGGGAAATTTCAAGATGTGTCTATCTTGACTATATAAATGACTAGGTCACTGTGAAAAAATCAAAATCGAACCCCTGAGTGGAGTGTTCAACATAACCAATCTATTGCTGTGACTCCCTTGAGGGGTGGGGCTGGCAAAGACACAGAAAATGAATGGCTCTTAGATTGAGAAGAAAATCCAGGATCTATGACTAAAGAACTGACCCCTGGAAATCAGTTTCATTAGGGAGGCTCTTCAGAGGCCCAAGGCTCCTCCTAGTGAGTGACAAAACTAGTAGCTCCTGATACTTCCTGGTGAGCACCTGCCCTCAGAGTGTGGCCAGAGCGGGCTCACTTCAGGGTGCAGATGGTGTCTCTCCAGCAGGGGCATTCACCAAGTGCGTTCTGTGTGCAGACCCATCCTGGGCAACATTAGAATACATAGACGAAGGAGGAGACAAAATTCTGACCCTGTGCAGATTACAACATGCCAGGAGTTAAGATGGCAGCACTTGAAAGTGGCACACTCAATAAACAGCCAAATAAATAATTCCTCTTGCACAGAGTGGCGCCCTTTTAGGAAAGCTTTGAAGAAAACCAGAGTTTTTGAGCAAATGGTTAAAGTCCAGAAGATATTATCTCAAGGATTAGCTTGCACTGTTGTCTAAATATTTCCTGTGATTCATTTCCCCCAGCCGAGCAGATGAGGATGCCTCCGTGGTGGAGACTTGTGTGAGAGGAGGCGAGTCACACAATCCACTTTGCTTCTTACCCTTTACACATGTGTAAGGGTCACATCTGGTAAAGGTGATGGTCACTCACAGCTCTGACCAGCAGAACTTTGAACACAAATCAAACAACAGCAAAATCAACAATACCATCATGACAAAATCACAAACCATGCAGGGAGAAATGTTTCTTTTTTCTCTTTTTTAGAGACAGAGTCTTATTTTGTCACCCTTGGTAGAGTGTGTGATGTCACAGCTCACAGCAACCTCCAGCTCTTGGGCTTAGGAGATTCTCTGCCTCAGCCTCCCGAGTAGCTGGGACTACAGATCCCCACCACAACGCCCAGCTATTCTTTTGTTGCAATTTGGCCAAGGCCGGGTTCTAACCCACCACCCTTGGTATATGGGGCTGGCGCCTACTAGTGAGCCACAGGTGCCACCTGGGAGAAGGGGGGGGGAGGCGAAAGAAAAAAAAGGACAGTGTGAAGGAAAATAGTAATTAATGTTTGTTTGCAATTAATTCTTTTATAGTTTACCAAAAAGGATTTGACCTGATTTAAAACAGGCAAGGGCAAAGCAAGATTGTCAATATAAATGTTAAAATTTGCAAGCCATGAAGAAGGGGACAGAGAAAGGAAGAGAGAGCTGAATAAAGGGAAAGCAAAGAGGTTGCCCAGAAAGGCTGAGGGGAGACCGTGGTCAAAGACTGTGCAGGAAATGACAAGAGGGGCCATGAGGAGTTGGGGAGACCAGAATTGGGGATGTAATACAAAGTGATGAACCAGGGGTAGGGAAGGACCTGGGAGGTGGGGAAGGGTGTGCAATCCTCTCCCGGGGTAAAGAAGACAAGGCACATGAGACAGTCCACTCCTTGAGTAAAGCACACATTCAAAATTCAAATTCAAAATCCAAAATTTTGAGCATCCATCTAAATTGGGCCCTCTCAGGTGGTATCTGGTTACAAGGAACTCTCAGTCTAAAAGAGTAAGTCAATTGGCATATTAACGGGGCTGATGTGTCATAGCATCATATAAGTAGAAAGTTCCCAGCTTTATGTTATAAGGTGAAAGTGTGTTTGGGTCTGGTCCCATACGTGGCACCATAAGTTCTCACAAACTGTAACTGTAGTTCTCAAAACAAAACATTAGTAATGACAGAAGAAGTGTGACATGTAAACAGGTTAATCTAGTTACATAATAAACATTTATAATACATGCCAGGTACTGGCTATGTCCATCTTATAAACATTAATATTTTTAAGCTGTATTATTTCCCTTTTACATAGTTAGTACTATGTCTAGTTTTAAATGGGAAAACTGTGGCACAGAAATGTTCACCCACTTACCCACATCCCCAGCTAGTGAAGCAGGGACTTGGGTCTGGACAGTCTGGTTTCAGGATCTTTCCACTTAAACGCAGCCCCATCTGGCCTGTAATTAGTCATCCAACTATATCACATGCCTACCATGGGCAGGACACTTCTCTCGGTGGTCTCAGATCCACTCAGTTATTCCCTTTTTCTTGCTTATAGTTCTCAAGGATTACTGGAAACACAACATCCTGAGATAAAGCAGAAAATGCCCAGGCTCTGCTCTGGCCCCAGCCTCCTTACCCACCCCAAACAAGATGTCCTTCAACACTTCAGCCCAGCACGTCACATGTCCCTCAAGGTATAAAGCTCAGGCTGGGTCACATTTCAGGGTTCCTCATCTGTGGTACAAGTGGGGCATGCACAGTGGAGATGCCACCTGCCCCAGGAAGCTTTCCATACCTTGGTGGCACCAGCTCACAGGCATCCTGGGCATCTGTGGTGACTTGTTTACCTGTGAGTGATGAATCTGCTCCGTATAACTCGCTGCATTTGAGTGTGTGCTGTCTCACTGGATTCTGACCAGTTAGTAACAAGTGCACAGGGTCCCAACATGCGTTAGATGCTGAAGCCACAATAGCAAGGAAAACACACTAGATTTCTGCCCTCGCAGAAGTCATTCTCCAGGTTGAGCTGATAATAATCACAGTTGAGTCCAGGAGTCTTCAAAGAATAGAAAGTGGCTCTGCTATCCCCTTCCCGGGGCAGTCCCCCTCCAACACCACACAAACTTAAGCACCTGATGGTCAATGCTCAGAAGATACCCAAAACCTGTCAGCCACAAGACACAGCAGACAGCTGAGGCTACAATCTTCGTGCTTGACGCTTTACTCTGCAGTTACCGCAACCCTCAGCCACACAGTGGGCTCTTGCTAAAGCTCATGTGAAGCTCCCAGGATGTCTGAGCAGAAAGGCTTGCAGGTGGCTGGGCAGTTGGAAAGAGACCAGAGAACATGCCCTGAAGCTGCACTGGTCAAGGACACTGTGTCAACGATGATATTATGCTTATTTGGCTTATTTTGAGAGGGCTGTTAAGGATTACTAGGGCTGTGGGGTTAAGTCCCACATGGTTTCTTTTGATAAATACTTAACTGTCAATTAGCTAAATGTTGAACATTAGAACTAATGGTACTCCTCAGATTGGAAAGTAGGGAAGGATATGGTTAGAGGGAAAAGAACAAGAAGGGATTTCTTTGGGGACTACTAAGTGACATATTGGAGGCTCAGGGGTAGAAGAGAGACCATTTGTCAGAGCGGTCATGTCTCCTCAGCACCTGCTGCCTGGACAGACAGTGAATCTTAATCCATATCAATAAATTCTTCTAGTCCCTGGTGACGTGTCCAAGATGCTTCATTTAGGCACTGAACCAGTGTGCTTGGGCCAACCTATCTCTATCACAGAACCTCTCCCCCCACCCCAGGCTAAATTTGCTCTAGAAATAAATCAAAAGTAAGTCACAAAGCACTTACCAGCTTCACACCACTTAGTGAGTCATTTTCCTGAGAGGAGTAAACACAGGATATTTCTATACCTAATGACTGTTAGAGCTAGAGGGAGCTTTAGAGACAATTTTGCTTAATCCATCAATTTGCCTTAAAAATGAAACTTTTTTTTTTGCCTTAAAAATGAAGACTTTAGGTGGTCATCCAGAAAATCCAGAGCAAAATAAGAGCCAAGCCTTGTCCTGAGTTGCCAGCTGCTCACCTCCTCCTGCCCTTCTTGGCTTCCTCCATGCAATGAAAGGAACAGACAGGACAGATGAGGTAATTTGTACCAAGGATATTTTGTTTATGAATCACAGTGACCAGAACTGGAGGCAGCCAAGGACAAGAAAGATCTGAAATACCCATACATCCTGTGGGCTCTTTAAATAAATTTAACTCTTTGAACCATTTACGCTATTATACAAAAAAAAAAAAAAAAAATTCTCCCTTTTTCATTGCTACTGCAAAACTCTTCCTCAGGCTTTCCCCTCCAAGAAAGTAATGAGACCAAAGTCTGCTCCACTTCAGATGACAGCTTACTATTTTAAATCTGTCACTATTCATGATGAAATAAAATTATCTCAGGAAATGAGTAGTATGAAGCATCCCATTGGTCACCTGGAGTTGATGGTCTATGCAGTTTACTCTTTAATGACTTTTCATTGCTCCTTGGCCAAACTCCATCCATGATGCTCACAGTAAGAACTGCTGCTTTTTCATTCACCTGCACTCCTTCTTCTAAGATCACTGCCTGAAACAACTTTATTTCTATGAATTTTTCTGTCATCTTCAATGCAGTGAGTCCCTGCTGTAATCATCACATCTGGTCAGTGCAGGTCTGAGCCTGCCCTGCTTTCTCCACCTGCCTCTCAGACCATGTCACCATGAAGCCCTCTGCCATTCCTGCACTGACCAACTGCCTGACTAGATGAGCAATTATCCGAAGGTCTTAGAGGCTACTTAGATTTTCTAGGCAGCAATGTTAGTCCCCATCAAGACTTCTCGTGGCCATGTTAAAGAGTCAAAATAACATACAATCTGGACAAATTCAGACACAACATAGCAGCATCTTTCTAAATGCTAATGAAAATGTTATAGTATTATGAGTGACTGAATATATACAATCATCATTAATTGGATATTTTGGTGTCTAACCTCAAATTTTTCATTTCCAATATGATTTTTAAATTGACCAGCCTCACAAGAAATGTTAAAGTCTACTAGTAGCAATTGCAAAGTCGCTTTAAATAATTAATTACTCGATGAACAGAATGTTAATTAACAAGAGGAAAAATACACGGGGTATGCTGTATGCTTCATGTTAAAAATAAAAAAAAATAAAAAACCTTCCTAATTCTTGAAATGAACAAAGCTTATGATTTTCCTTAATGACAACGTGATTTCAGATGAGCATACAAATTCAATCAAAATGAATTGTAATTAAGGAGAAAAATGCCTGCTGTGATCATTAGCATGTGACTGCCGTTGTAAAGAAAAATGAGTACCTTCAAATTTTATTCTCTAAAATTAAATCAAGCTCTAATCCAAACTATTTTTAATTAAACCAGAAATAAGTTAAGTTGCCAAAGATTCAATAATAGTGTATCATTCCCTATGTCTACTGATGACCACTTTGTAAAGTCTAAATTTCAGTTATTTTTAATTCCTTTTAAAATTAAAATGAAACAAAAAATAATATTTAATTAAAATTTATAAGTATCTATCCTTCTTTAGTTTATAAACAGTAACATCTGCTTAAAGTAAAACGAGTTATTGTAGTAGTAACTGGAATATTCATCTTCTGTAGTATTATCTACAATATTATTGGATGAAAAATCAACTTAGCCTTTCAAAATTCTGGAAGTGTTTAAGGTAATTCTATCATGTCATAATGGAGCTAACATTCTTTTAGGACAGGAAGACATATCTTGAAGATGGTAGAGGAATTAGTTGCATATTTTGCTTTTTCCCTGAACATTTCTAAGAACATATGGATGAAAAGAAAAGAAAGGTAATACTTCTTCCTGGAGCCCCCAAACTTGGATTATTTTGCCTGCTTTCTACCTTGGGGGCACCAAAGCAACCCTAAATATAGAATCTTCTATCTTTAATTTTTTAATAAAATATAGGACTTCCAGTATAACATCAATTTCTACAAAGAAGTTAGATGAAGAAGTTATATTCATTTTGATTTTTCAAATCACATGCAGGCACTGTAAACCTCAATGGGATTCTGAATCAAGAACTCAGGAATCCTTCATTACCTAGGCCCTCCAAGAAACAACCATAAGAGCAACAGAAATTGTTCAAATTTAATCCAAAACTAATTAACGAGCCTACTTATGTAAAAATGGTGCTTTCAAATTATTTTTGAGAACCAATATTGCCTCTGACATATTCATTTAGGGAGTACCCTGACTTGGCAGGAACTCAATCCACCTACTGCTAAAATAAATAGGGCTCTTTACAAACTGAAGTAGTCAAATGGTTAAGGGATAAAGATAAATAATATTGCAATTTTACCCATAAAGCTATTTTTCTTCAAGAAGCTTTGTACATTATTTCTGTTGCCTTTTGCCATCGGGATTTGCAAATTAATACATCATTCTTTTAACTTAGTGGCTAGAATGCAATCTGTCTTCTAGCACTTATAGGCAGCTTAAAGAATTAAATCACATCTCATCCTATTATACCTAATAAAGCTTAATTTTAGCCATATTGTGACTCTCTTGGCAAAGTACCATGCCATAAAATTTGGCAAGAGGATGAGTGTGTATGTATAACAGATTTAACATCTAAAAATAATTCCTGCAATAAGAAATAATTATGTGAAATTTGGCCACATATCAAAAAGTTTTCCACATTTCATTCATTTCATATAGCTAATTAGAAAATAAATACCAACTAGTGATTTTCCTAATGACACAGAGTAACAAAATATAGGCAAAGATGGAAAAATAATCTTCAGAAGAAAAATGATAGCAAAAGAAGTGTATGCATATAATATTTGAACGCAATCAGAATCAATACGAACAATTACATGATTAAGAAAAAAGTACAGTAGCTTTCAGTCTTATATTCAGTTATTTCTATTATCATATGTCCTCTCTTTTGTTTTCTATTGGAAAATTTTTTTTTCCTGATGCTTTCTCAGACTTTTAGCTCCAAGCTAAAATGAACAGGAGCTGTTCTAAATGCTATACTTTTACACTACACAAAGTTAAAAAGTACTATGATAGAGGAGACCTAAGGGAAAGTGGGTAAGGGAGCGGTGGGGGAGTGGTCAGGCAAGGAGATAGAGTAAAAAAGCAGAAAGGCAGGTAAAACAGCTATTTCCATAGGTATTAAGTGCAGAAATCTGCAATGTCAAAGAAATGTAGCTTTCAGAAGGGTAGTCTTTTAGACCCAGTGACCTCCTCAAACTCAGCACTTTGCAACCCAGAATACATTTTAGCCAAATGAAAGCAAGTCTTCCCAGGAATGACCACAAATGCCTAATTAACTGACTAATGTTGGTAATAATGGCTAATTCCCATTAAAGACCCACCTGGTTCTATCCACTGTGCTAAGCACTTGACTGTGATTTTTCATTTGATCAGTTCAGTTGCTCTCAGGGAAGCACAATTATCATTCCCATTTTATAGATGAGATAACTGAGGTAAATTATTTGTTTCAAATGACAAGGCCAATAAATGACAAACTTGAGGGATCTTAAAAGTTCACATTCTTTAATACTACATTATATAATGATTGTTTTTACAAAAAATTATGACAGAAAAAAGTCTGTTGTAATAATAATCAGAAAAAAGATAAACAAACATTGTGACTACTTTCAAAAAAAATATTTGAAAGGTCCGTTGTCTCATGCCTGTAACTGTAGCACTCTGGGAGACTGAGGTACCTGAGGTCAGGAGTTCAAGACCAGCATGAGCCAAAGCGAGACCCTTATAGGTACAATGAACACTAGTTGGGTGATGAGCACACTTATATAACAAAAGTGCTCTATGTATCTAAAAAAAAAAGTGTGTACCCTCTCAATATTTTTAAAGAAAAAAAAAAAAAAAGAGGAAAGGAAAATTAACTGGGTGTGGTGGTGAGCACCTGTAGTCCCAGCTCCTCAGAGGCTGAGGCAGGAGGATCACTTGAGCCCAGGAGTTTGAAGTTGCTGTGAGTTATGATGATGTCACTGCACTCTAGCCCAGGAAACAAAATCAGACTCCTCACTCTCTCTCTATATATAGTTTTTCTTATATAATAAAATTATTAAGATAAAATGGTAAAATAGGTTTTAAAGCATCACCAGTAAATCTAAATCCTAGAAAAGGTCTAAGTGATGTTAATGGAAGAGAAGGAGCCAGGTGAGTATTTTTGTAGTAATTCTGAAATGTACTTATGGTTATTTCTTAAGGTCTGAGTGAATGAAATTCATTTATAATGACTATTTTCATTTTAAAATTTAATTTTAGAGCCATTCCTAAACACATACAAAGCGTTCGCTGTAAGCATCCAACATCCTTAAATTTTACTTCAAGTGCAAATAACAGCTAAAGAAACCATTAAGGTAGATTTGAAACTAGGGAAGAAGCAGCAATTGGGTGCAAAGCTTACCCTACGCCCACAGTCATGTGCTGCATAAAGACATTTCCCTCAATGACAGACTACATATATGACAGTGAACCCATAAGATTATAATGGAGCTGAGAAATTCCTATTATCTAGTGGCATCATAGCTGTCTTTCAACATTACAGAACAACACATTACCCACATATTTGAAAAGTGATACTGGTGTAAAAAATTTAATGTGCTACCAGGCATATAAAATTACAGCAGATACCATTATGTAGAGTCCATATAGTTTGCAATGAAAATAAATAACTACGTTCCTGGTTTATGTATTTATTATATTATACTTTTATGATTTTTTACAATGTATTCTTTCTATCTATTAAAACAACAACAACAACAACTGTACAACATCCTTGGACAGGTCCTTCAGGAGGTATTCCAGAAGGCATTGTTGTCATTAGAGGTAACTGCTCCGTACCTGGTATTCCCCCTACAGACTTTCCAGTGGGACAAGACGTGGACATGGAAGACAAGACTTTTGATGATCCTGACCCTGTGTGGGCTGAAGTGGGTTTGTCATGGTTTAAAAAAAAACAAACTTTAAAAATTAAATTATATAGAATCCTATAAATAATAATACAAAAAAGAAAATATTTTTGTATAGCTATACAATGTGTTTGGATTTTTAAGCTAAGTCTTAGAGTAAAAAAGTAAAAAAAAATTACAATCTTTATGAAATGACATTATAGTAAGCTAACATTAACTTATTACTGAATGAAGAAAGAGATTATTTATATGAACTTAGTGTAGCCTAAATGTACAGTGTTTATAAAGTCTGCAGCAGTGTAGAGTGATGCCCTAGGCCTTCACATTCACTCAACACTCCCTCGCTGGCTCACCCAGAGCAACTTTCAGTCTTACAAGCTCCATTCATGGTAAGTGCCCTGTAAATGTGTACTATTTTTCACCTGTATATTCTCTGTTTTTCTATATATTTTGTGCTGTATGTTCTCTATGTTTAGCTATGTTTACATATACAAATACTTACCACTGTTTTACAACTGCCTATAGTATTCAGCACAATCACATGCCCCCTAGTGGGTAGCCCAGGAGCAATAGGCTGTGACTGTATAGCCTAGGTGTGTAGTAGGCTGTGCCACCTAGATTTTTGTAAGAACACACTACGAAGTTTGCACAACAATGAAAGAGTCTAAGGAAATAGTTCTCAAAACATGTTCCCGTCCTTAAGCACAGCATGACTGTATTCTGTATTCTCACCAGTACAAATTTCTTCTTATCTACTGAGGAAGGCCAGAGGGGATAGTAAAATACCCCTTAGGCCAGCAGTTCTAAATCTGTGGGTCTTTGTGGCATTAGGAAGGTTGAGAACCACTGCCTTAGGCTGATGAGCAATAATACAAAGTACATGGTTGATTTAGGGATATCTGAGAGGAGGGAAAGGGATTAAGAAGATGCTGAAGAAGGAGGTGAGAGGAAGCAGAGGTAGAGCTCCCAGATTTCAGTTCTGTTCACAAGATGCCCCCTGAGCCCACTGGGGTAGAACCAAGCAAGATATGCATTATTTGTGCATTTTTAGAAAGTGAGTATCTCAACCTGGAGGTATCTGAATGGAGATATTTACTAATGGTAACACAAGGGAAATCCTTACCCTTTAAGATAACAGACTTTTCCAACAATACCACCGCAAACTCCAAAGCTTAAAGCTCTTTCTCAGGGACAGAAATGGGGGGTGGGTATGTGTTGATTATTTTTGAGGTTGAAGAAAGAACTATGTGTCCTTAAAATAATAAGAACACTGTTCTGGTATTAAAGAAGGGAAAATAAAGGCCTCACTGCACTTGATGTCCTTGTTAGCATATGCTACTTTGAATTTGCCAATCATTTTAGACTGAACAAGTTAATTCACCTTCAAAGGAAGGCTCATGGGATTCACCCTCTCTGAGTAGTAACAGGAATGTGACCCAGCATAATAATTTTTAAAATGCAGAATGTTCATTCTTTTGCATGAGAAAACACATAGCCTCTACATAGCAAAACTGGATGGAAGCACCTTCCTCCCAGGCCCATTCACAGATTACAAATCCTACATTGTACACACAGCTCTTCACTATGTCAAGGCCAATATTCTGCATTATTAATAGTGGCTTCTAGCCTATCTAAGCCAATGCTAACATAGACCCACCAACGTCAGAGTTGCTGGGTCACAACTGGGAATGGGGTAGCTGTGGGCAATAGGATTTATACTTTTTGAAATCTTTATCATTAACAGGTAGGGGAATCACTCTTCTGAATAATTTATGGGGTATGATTGTGAAATGCCAATTGGCAAATGGTTATCACTAAAAAAACATTAACCTGAGAGTCTACCACTATCTGTATGAATTGGGCAAATCTCTTAGCTGCTGAGCATCAGTGAAATTGACTGTTCAGGGTTTCCACCTTTCCTTCATTATCCCATAAGTAGCCTCAGGAAACATTCTTTTCCTAATTGTCCCATCTTTCCTCAAGAATTTTTTTTCTTACTACAAATACACTGTATATCTGCATATCTAATGCACGTATATTTGTTCTTTATATGTAAAAAAATCACAAGATTTCATTTCACCCTAATAATTTTTGTCCCCTTAGGGGGCAATTTTGCCCCCATTGGGAACACATGGGTGAGAATTCATATGGTGCACTTGGTGGGCGGAGCAATTTCCAAGTATATTCTAACTTAATCAGTAAAACAACCCTAAAAGGTAAGTACTGCCAGTATCTACAGATTCCAATAAAACAACTAAAGTTTAAACAATCTGTCCAAGGTTCTATAATTTTTAACTGGTAGTGGAAAGAATTGAATCCAGACAGCACGATGACAGATTTCCCTCTATCACCATATCAGGCTGTTCCATGTGAAAGATCTGAAACTCTTGGATTTATTGCACAATCCCATGCTGTGGACTGGAACCTATCTTTTTAATCTGACTACAGTGTTTCACAGTACTTTGTTTTGCTTGAAATTGTTATCTATATGCCAATATTTTTATTGCAATGAGTGACAGATACTTAATGGTATATTAGCCAATAAGATTTACCATATTCTGATACAATTCTAATCTATTGTGAAGAATATGGAAGACTAACAACAGATATACTGTTAAATTTTATTAATTTCTTTGCTTAAACAACAGTTACGTTATAAAAGACTATGTTGAAAAGTTGCATATGTTTTAATTTTTCACATAAACCTAAATCATGAACAAAACAGGTTATAAAGAGAACAAGCATATGTATTTTAAAATATTACAATTGTCTTCTTGAAACTTTAATTGTACAGAAAAGTATCAAAAATGAGACGATTAACTTAAAAATTATGTTTGATAATTTTATATTAAAAACAACATAAATATATTTGTGGTTTTTTAAATGCAAATAAACTTTAATTCTGAAAGTTTTATTACCTATTTTTAAAAGGGCAACTGAGTTGAATTTTTCAAAATAATATACATTTTTTAATAATATAAAAAAATACAGCTGTAGCAATCATTATTTTTAACATTTGCACTTTATTGAGGTGCTCTAACAAATACTGTTGTATTCAAATCAGTAAACCTCAAAGACAACACATGTTTATCATGACTAAATTTTGGGCTAGGGGAAAATATGAATAGTAGTCATGGCTTTTCAGATGATATACCTTTGAGAAGGGAAAGAAAGGGGCTTCAGGGAGGGTGGGAGGAAAACTCGGCCTGCTGAACCAGTTAGTCTAGAAGGCCCATAAGTATAGGGTATAAGGTAACCTAGGTAATGAGCAACCAATAGAAAGAGATAATCAATGACCAATAGAAAGGGACAATACTGCCTGAAGGCACAGAGAGGCCAGTTAAAGACTTGCAACCAATTTCAAACAGAGGGCATTTATACTCCTGCAGGACATTATGTCTGTCTCTCATCTTGAGAGGGACCCACTCCCACCTTTCTTTGGAAGTGCCCTAAACTTTCTCTTTGTTCTTCCTAAAGAAAATTTTTCTCTGTTACACTGAAACCTGTGTAGGTTACTTTCCCTTTCTATTCACATTGCCTGTGCTGCTCCAATTTTATTTTCTGTTACTTTTGCTTTCAATTACCACCATGCCTCGGCTGAAATTTCTAGCTCAGTCAAGTAATCAGAAAAGGTCAACTAGGTTTGGGGAACTGATACCCTCAACCCCCAACACCTTTGTTGGCTCAAGATCATTATGTTGAAGAACTCAAAGTGGCATAGAAGTCAGGCAGAGGATCCCTGTGAGGACTTGCGGGTAATGATGAAGCACCTCATGAGAGAACCATCAGCATTACTCCCCAGAACCAAAACTATCTTTCCTCCCATCTGGCCCAACAGAATCCAAACAGGTCACAGACTCTTATTCTAGCTTTCTGATATACTTCTTATCCCAGGAACAAAGACATGAGCACATCTTGAAGACCACCAGGCAACAGCCAACATTGGCTTCTCTACTAAATATTGATTTTCAGCTAATTATATAAGAAAGACACCTTTCATCTAGAGAATTTTATTTTACATCTATAATAATAAAAAGTTGACATATAATGGCACATTTTTAGAAAAAATAAATTTCTTAATCCTTCTCTGAGTTGACATTTGCATGGTCTAAGGAAGCTTCATATCTCAAAGAGTAACCAGACTGATCCTTAAGAAATTGATGGCCTATATCTCTCTGCAGCGATGGGCTCCTTCCTGCAATCTTAGCATGTAATGACTATGTAATCTTATATATTATATTTTTATAAATGAGAAAATCTAGTCCAAGAGTGGTTGGTCTTATCCAAGATCAACATATAGTATAAAAATCAACCTAAAATTCCCTGCCTTGATGCTTATTTCATTCATTTACACTGTCTCTAGTCAAATGAAAAGATAATAAAATCCTTGCTCAATCCTGTCACAGCTCAACCCCTTCTATATTTCACATTCAATTTATTCTATAATGAGGATGTTCCTCTTTATGAAATGGGCATTTCTGCCTCTTCCCAAATAGTTGGCAAAAACTCTGTTGTGGAGCCTGAATCATTTACTTCTATCAGACAATATTATTAGCATGTGTTCAGCCATGAAGAAAAAAAAAATACAGGGCTTTTTGTCATAAGCAGTTGAAATAAACATTCTACTTAAAATGAAAGGCTTTGTAGACTGTGTAGACATTTAAATAAGGAACACATATTATGTTAAATAATTACGGTGTCATACTAATTTAATTATAGCTCTGTTACTAAATAAAAGAGAGAGAAGTTTGCTAGCAACAATTTGATGTACATTTGAAAAAGAATGAAGCTTCCTGAACATTCCGATCCCTGTATACAAGTCTCACATATGCCTCATCAGTGGGGCAGGTAGGTGCTGAAATACAGGCTGTTCTCTTCCTGAGAAGCTGTTCCCTTTAGTTCAGTGGTTCTCAACCTTCCTAATGCCACGGCCCTTTTATACAGTTCAACCTGCTGCAACCCACAGGTTGAAACCACTGTTCTAGTTTATGCTGAAAAAGGCATCTCTTCCTAATACTTCCCCGAAAGGGGAGACTTTTTCTACTTTACATGATGACTCTGTTCATGCTGCCTATGGTCTTGCCATGTTTAATCTTTAAACTGCCTGTAGAGTCAGGTTGGTTTAAAATTTCCATCTTAAACTAAGAAGGCATCTCTAGTCATAAATTCCTGTGAATTGTCTTAAAGTTAATTAAAAACTTTGAAAAAAAAAACAGGAGGTATATAAGAAATATATATATATATATATATATACACACACACACCTAAGCTATATATATATGAGAGTGTATGTATATGTATATAAATCCAGGTGACTAGTCAAAAAAAAAATCATCCCACACTAATTCAGTACATGGAAGCTAATTAGTAATAGATTCTTATGGTCTGAGATTCACCAATGTAGTTCATTAGAAACAAGACACTAAGACACAAAATGAATAAAGACTAGTGATACTGAGGACAAGGTTAATAGAAGTAAGGTCAAGAAGTTAAATTATTTGTTAATGATAGCAAAGTCCAAAAATTTAAATAGAAACAGTGTGAAAGTGCCCACATTACGCCACTTAGGTCTTAGCAACAGCAATATAATTTTAAAAGGAAAAAGTACATTCTTCCTAAGAGAAAATATTCTGAGAGCAGAAAGTACCTCCTTAACACAGATGGCTGACAAAGAAATCTTGCTAGCTGAGCTCTAATTGGCTACTAAATCCCCTCTTTGACTTCACTGCTGTTCCTCAAAGGCAAAGCAGTTTGTAATGACTAGCCTTTTCTCTAGCCACGGTGACAAAGTCCCAGAAGAGATCACATGGTCCCCCATCTTGGGAAGTTTATAATTTGACTGGAGGAATTAGATTTACATATAAAAGCTAGAGTATAAAAAACCAGGTATGTGATTAGGTATTCCCACACATAGTGCCAGTTGTACATGAGGTAAGTACTTACAGGAAAAGATGATCAGAGACATGGTGAGAAAAATCTGAAAAAGCCTGGAATAACCTGGACATAGCTGTGAATTATGCAATGCCTTCTTGCTTTTTTATTAGTGGCTCATTTGTTTATGTTCCCAGGTATGCAGTATCATCTTGCTACCTTTTGGCCAATTATATATACACCTTGACAGGATGCTTGATTTATTTTTTTCTAAAAAAATGCAAGTCTAATTCAAAATTGGGATATCTATTAAAGTAACTTACTACATAAATAGATAAAGGGAAGAAACTCAAAAATTCATCTCCACCATTCTGTGTGTTTACACACCCCACACCCATAAATTTCTTGGCTATTCATAATCAAACACCCAAATCTTTAAAACCAAAATGGATGGAAAAAATAAAATTACTTAAGAAATGTCATCAAATATAAATCACACCACATAACATTTAGAGTTGAAAAAAATCTAAATATTTAAGTCACAAAAAAGTCAAGGATACAGGCTAAGATGCTATGACATAACATTGTACTATACCTTTCTGCCTAGGAAATGACTTTTTTTTTTTTTTTTTTTTGAGACAGAGTCTCAAGCTGTTTCCCTGAGTAGAGTGCTGTGGTGTCACAGCTCACAGCAACCTCCAACTCCTGGGCCTGGGCTTAAGCAATTCTCTTGCCTCAGCCTCCCATGTAGCTGGGACTACAGGCTCCTGCCACAACGCCCGGCTATTTTCTGGTTGTAGTTGTCACTGTTGTTTGGCAGGCTCAGGCTGGGTATGAACCCGCACCTTGGTGTATGAGGTGGGTACTCTAACCACTGAACTATGGGCACTGAGCAGGAAATGACATTTAAAAAGACATAAAAGTGAGAAAAGATAAACATTAATGTTTATATATAATTATTGCCTAGAAAATGTTAGAACACCAAACTAATGTGTAAGATAGCATTATAAACAGGGTTTTAGGCATTGTCTGATTTCTCAAGGTATTCCTGCTACAGTTTGAATGTTTGCCCCTTGTAAAACTCATGTTGAAATTTAATTGCCCTTGTGACAGTGTTGGAAATTGGGCACATGAAGGCAGGTTAATCTACTCTCTATTTTTCTGATTAGTCTTGTTACTGTTTTTTTTATTAAGTCAGAAACACATAGATAAGATATATATTAATGCATTTATGGGGTACAATGTGCTGATTTCATGTACAATTTGGAATGCTTACATCACACTGGTTAACATGCTGTGTCCTTAGTCCACCATTAGGCTGTAGTGATGCTCAGAGATAGGCATCATATGCCACTCAACTAAATTCCAGACCCTGTCTTCGACAAACACATCTCTAAATTATCTGGCCCTAGTCAGGGTCCAACTCTCAGACTCCCCTCCAACCTCTCCCCTGTCTCACACTCATCCATGTGAGATGTTCTTAGCTGTTTCATAGAGCTTTCCAAGCACACTTGTCTTAGGACTTTGCATTTGTACTCCTTCTCTGCCTACAACATTCCTTTCTCAGATACAATAATTTCACTCTCTTACTTCACTTAAGTGAAGTAAATATCGCTTCCTGAAATATCGCTTCCTGAAAAAAAAAACTTATTTGGCTTCTCTTTATGAAGTGGTATATTCTCTTTCTCATTCTTTATTAATAGCTATTCTTTTAGCCTGCTTTATTTTCTTCCTAGCACTTATCAGGTGTAGATATTAATTTTTTGTTAAATTATCCCTTTTCCCTCTTTTCATGTCACAATGTAAACACCACAAAAGAGACTGTGACTGCTTTATTTATTGCTATATTACAAGTATCTAAAACAGTTTCTAGCATACAGTGGAACCTCAATAAATATTTGTTGAATGAATAATTCTCACTAATCTTGGAAATAAACTTTAAATGGTGAGACTCTAAATTTCTCTTACCAAGTTGGCAAAAATAAGAACAATAAACAGAGAAATGAAAAAACTGGCATGCTTAGACACTGTTAATGAAATTCAAATTGCACAGCATTTTTGGAAGAAATTGTGGTAGTATAGTTAAAATTTGTAGCATGCTAATCTAACAATTCTACTTCAAGGAATCATATTAAAATGCTTTCTTTTAAACAAAGATTTAGAACAATGTTCACTTCAACATTATGTGAGGACAATGTGTTGCTCTCCTAAACATTATTTGTTGTAAGAAAAATTTTCTAAATATCCTTCTAAAGGAAATTGATTAAATTTATTAAAATCACCTATGGGGGGGGACAAGATGGCAGACTGAAGCCAGCTTTCCACAGAGGCTCCCGTTCAAAAGGAGTGTTAAGGGACGGAAATTTAGTAAGTAACCTGGAGGATTCAGGGCTGAAGGTTGAAGAACACACATCAACATCACTGAATTGAGCTAAGACCACAAGGACGCAAACAAAAGGTACAAAATCCATCACCAAGCGGATGGGAGTCCCTCCTCCCCCACGAGACCGGCTTAAGAGCCCCACAAACAAAAGGGCAGAAATTAAAGGCCCTCCCACTTCACTTCACGGGAGTGACCTTCTAAAAACTGGACCTACCTCCCCTACTAGGGTGCCATGGTGCTCCCCTGCCAGGCATAAAACTG
>CAUYPK010171407.1:0-21654 GCA_963574355.1 Loris lydekkerianus
TGTTAGTATCATATCCCGGCTCCTCCTTCATCTGTATTTACAGCCTCTCCCACTGTTAGCATCATAGCCTGGCTCCTCCTTCATCTGCATTTACAGCCTCTCCCCCTGTTAGCATCACAGCCTGGCTCCTCTTTCTTCTGCATTTATAGCCTCTCCCACTGTTAGCATCACAGCCCAGCTCCTCCTTCATCTGCATTTACAGCCTCTCCCATTGTTAGCATCACAGCCAAGCTCCTCCTTCATCTGCATTTAGAGCCTCTCCCCCTGTTAGCATCACAGCCCGGCTCCTCCTTCATCTGTATTTATAGCCTCTCCTACTGTTATCATCATAGCCCAGCTCCTCCTTCATCTGCATTTACAGCCTCTCCCCCTGATAGCATCATAGCCCAGCTCCTCCTTCACCTGCATTTATAGCCTCTCCCCCTGTTAGCATCATAGCCCAGCTCCTCCTTCATCTGCATTTACAGCCTCTCCTACTGTTAGCATCATAGCCCAGCTCTTCCTTCACCTGCATTTACAGCCTCTCCCACTGTTAGCATCATAGCCTGGCTCCTCCTTCATCTACATTTACAGCCTCTCCCACTGTTAGCATCATAGCCCAGCTCCTCCTTCATCTGCATTTACAGCCTCTCCCATTGTTAGCATCACAGCCTGGCTCTGCCTCCTCACCCGAGCAGCGCTCTTAGATTCTAATAGGAGTGTGAACTCTGGTGCAAACTGCATGTACGAGGGATGCAGTGGTGTGTTCCTTATGAGTGTCTAATGCCTGATAATTTTTGTGATGCTGGCACTGGGGAGAAGGTTCAGATACAGGTTATCATTAGCAGAGAGGCTGGGCTGCGCAGAACCATAATGAGATAGTTGCTTGTATACTCATATCAAAACCCAGTCAGTGAGTGGCAGTAACAATTAAGCTGCGTTTGATGGTAGGCTTCAAGTCAGAATCCAATCCTGATTTTATCCACACATGGCCTGCCCATTATTTTATTTGCCATTTCCATCATTAGCTTTTCCCTGCATTGCGTACCTGTTTTACCTATACCTTTGATAAGCCAACAAGCTAATCCTAACAAAAATGAGTAAAAAACAAATCTCACTGGACAGCTTCTTTGAAAAGTGAGACATACCCAATAATAAAACAGCAGAAGACACTAAGACTGATGACAAAATGAAAGCTGTATTTAAAAGAAAACATCAAGAGTCCTCGCAACAGGTGATTCATGTTCTCCAGGCCTACTTTGTATAATACACAGCAACCAGTTATCTAACAAAGCCGTGGAACTTTCAAAACTGCTTTGCTACATGAGGACAAGGTGCTCTACTTTAAAACACAAGCCTTTGGAGCTTTTCAAAAGAAAAGAAAAATGTGAACAGAAGTGATTATTGAAAGTCACCACTTCATCAGATGTGTCTGTATTGAGAACATATTTCTTGGTGGCTAAGTGCACTGTTGATGCTAAGAATTTCTTTCGTAGTGGTGAAGAGTCGATCCTACCTGCTGCTGGGACATTTGACACCATCTTCTAGGAGAGGCTGCAGTTCAAAAGGCCATGTGCTCTTTTCTCGGCTAGTACCATAACTAGACAGACTGATAAAATAGTGAAAGATACAAAGGCACGTTTTTGGAGAAAATTGATGATTCACCATGGCACGTGATCCAGGTTGATGAGGCTACTAATGTTGTCCTGTTTTTCAAGAGGATGTGCATGAAGATACATTTTGTGCACTTCTGTTGCCAACAAACCCTGCAGCTGCAGAACTATTCAAGTCTTTGAATGCTTTCATGCTAGGAAAACTGTGTTGTCACTTCATGTTAGTATGTGCACACACGGAGTGGCTGCCATGACTGGACAGTTTCTGTTTTCATTACATTGGTCAAGGAGGTCATTTCTGAATGAGACTCCAACCACTGTGTCATCCATAGAGGAAAGTTGGCTAGGAGAAAAATGAACCTTGAACTAAACAACATTTTGCAGGATGTGATTGAAATTATCAACCAGGTGAAAGTATACACTCTCAGAAAACCAAGAGATGAAACCCTTGTCTTGCAGCCATCTGATCTTTGAGAAACCAAATAAAAGCATATACTTGGGAAAAGAAACCATATTCAATAGATGGTGCTGGGAGAACTGCATAACCACATGTAAAAGTCTGAACCTGGATCTGCACCTTCACCACTTACAAAAATTGGTTCAAGATGGATTATAGATTAAAATCCAAAGCATGAAACAGTAAAAATCTTAGAAAAAACGTGTAGGAAGAACTCTTGAAGATGTCAGCTTGGGCAAAGATTTTATGAATAAGACTTCTGTGTCAATTGCAACAACAACAAAAATTAACAATGGAACTTAATTAAACATAAAAGCTTCTGCACAGCTAAAGATGCCACAATCAAAGCAAATAGACTAACTTCAGAATGGGAAAAGATATTTGCATATTATGAATCTGATAAAAGCTTGATAACTGGGATCTATAGAGAACCCAAATTAATGAACAAAAAGACCTAATAATCCCATCTATCACTGGACAAGAGACATCAACAGAACCTTCTCTGAGGACGACAGATGAACAGCTAACAAACATATGAAAACATGATCATCATCCTTTACCATCAGACAAACGCAAATCAAAACCACCCCGAGATATCACCAGACTTGCAACTGCCTTGGATGTGGAGAGAGGTGAACACTTTTACACTGCTGGTGGGACTCATACAGCCTCTTTGGAAAGAAGTATGGAGCATCCTCAAAAAACTCAAATTAGATCTACCATTTTATCCCACAATCCATTACTAGGCATCTACCCAGAAAAAAAAAAAAAAAATTATCATAAGGATATAAGCAGTAGATTGTTTATTGCAGCTCAATTTACCATGACAAAGATGTGGAAACAACCTAAATGCTCATCACCTCAGGAATGGCTTAACAAACTGTGATATATGTATGACATATATATATATATAAATATCACTATTCAGCCATAAAAAAGAAACAGTGACTTCACATCTTTTGTATTAATTGGAATGGAGTTGAAACACATTTTTCTCAATAAACTATCACAAGAATTTAAAAGCAAATATACAATTTTCTTAATACTAATATGAAGCCAGTAGATGATCTAGTTCCCACCTGCATAGGAGAAAACCTCATTTCAGTTAAAGCTGGGGGAACTGGGAAGGAATGGCCAGGCAACCCGTTGGTGAACAAGCCGAGTGAATCGACTTTGCCCATGACAGAAGAGGATCAAGTGCTGGAGATCACAGATGATGCTGGCCTTGAAAGTATGCTTGAGACAACTTCAGATATCTTTACTTTCTGGATTATAGTCAGGGCAGAATATTCCAAGGTTTCCATCAAAGAACTAAAAAGCCTGCTTGTCTTTCCAGTGTCCTATCACTGTGAAGCAAGTTTTTCTTCAGAGGCAGCAACCAGAATGAGATTGTGGGGTAGACGGGACATAAACAAAACACTTCAGGCGTCCCTGTCTCCCATCACCCCAGAGGGGACTGTCTCGGTCAGTGCAGGGAAACAAGCTGAGGGCTCCCCCTGATTCTGCATTATGGTGAGTTATGTAATTGTTTCATTCTATATTACAATGTAATGATAACAGAAAGTTCAAAACACATGTAATGTGCCTAAATCATTCAGAACCATCCCCCTCACCTTTGGCCTGTGGAAAAATTGTCTTCCATAAAACCTGATGCAAAAAAAGTTGGGGACTGCCATTCAGCAGATGTGTCTTCTACAAGTGTCTCCATCCAGGCTATGGCCTGCCTTTTAAGTTTTTGACAATATCTTTCACAACGTAGAAGTGTTTAATGTTAATGAACTGTAGCTTATGAATTAATCCTTTCATGGAGCATACCATCAGCATTGTGTCTAAAAAGTTATTACCATACCCAAGTTCATCTAGGTTTTCTCCTATGCTACCCTATAGAAATTTCATAGCTTATACTTTTACATTTAGGTCTATGGTCTATTTTTGAATAGAGAGCTCAGTGTTTATCTCAATGGAACAATTGATGTATATAAATATGCTAAAAGTAGATATTTCTAATTACCAAAATGTCACATTTCAAACTTGATAACATTGCAAAAGAAAAGCAAAAGACTATATTCACAAGCCATATACTAAACTGACTCTTTGGGTTTTCCCAAAATTTACGTTTACATGTGGTTATTAGCATTCAGTTACTACAGAGCTCCACACAGATACAGACACTAAATCATACTGACTGTTGAGAATCTAACAGTAAAGGCCTCACTCTAATTTACCATTTAAAGCAATGCATAATTACTTTGCTGCCCTTTGCAGCTTTCAAAAATGTATACCTACAAAAATCATGTACTTTGCCAATGGGAAACTAAAAATCCTTTTTATTAAAAATGGCATTTCTGCTAACTTGATTAGCTATGTACATAAAGGGCATCATCTTTAATTGTACCATTTGCCCAACCTTTGACATGAAGGGAAAGTATAGTGAAATCATTCATACTTTCAGTATCTTTAAAAACGTTCAATTTTTCCATTTCCTTTATATATCCCGTGGAATTTCTCACTCAAAGTATTACGCTAAGGTAGTCAAATCTCACCACTGTATAAATCTATTCATTAGTTCTTGACTCATTCCTCTAACATTTATTGAGTAATGATTATGATCTTAACGTAAGACTTAAGTAAATAGAAAAAAAACACTTCCGAAATCTCATCCATGTATAGACTATTATCCCCAAGGACATGCAGAAATAAAATAATTGCAGTATAGAGAATTATAGCTATAATGGACTATCAAACCTTTATTTTCTTATCCAGGGAAAAAATAATTAGCTTTTGGAGGAGTTAAAAAAGTAAGTATTTAGACTGAGTCTTCAAAATAAACGTATTCATTTAGGTGGAGAAGAAGTGAGGCCCACTGTCAACACTTAGAAATCACAGGAGAGCGTGAAGTAGTAACCAGGGTCAGCTCCTGGGAAGGCCATACTGACTGATTAAACTGTTTTAATATTTTATTCAGTGAAATAAAAACACAGATTTGCATTTTAAAAGACTTATAATCTAAATATATTCATTTAAATTCAGTGCATTTTACTGATCACCAGTCCTGAATGCCAGGAATACGACAGTGAATAAGGCAAAGAAACTGTAATTGGAGGAGAAACAGAACAAGAGAGAAATGATTAGAGAGCTCAGAATACAGATCAACTTAATATATTTTGTGTAGGAACTGGTTGACTAAGAAAGTATTAAAAAGATAAATGTCTTGATAGTAATGGTGTCAGGGTTTGTTTAGCAGGAAAGGATGTTGATAATTGTGGTAAAATATCCTGGGATAAAGAAAAAAATGTCATTATTTTATTTTATTTTATTGTTAGGCAGGCCTGGGCTGGGTTTGAACCCACTTCCCCAGGTGTACAGAGCCTTTGCTCTAATTGCTTAGCGACAGGCACCCAGCCAAAAACAATGTTATGTAGATAGGGAAGAACATTAAAAAATGTTGTAGAATAGCTGATTATGAAGACCCAGTGCCAAGAACTTTTGAATGCAGATAGCCAACAGAAACAAAGATGTCATTGAAAGATTCATTGAAAAAATGTCAATCATGTGTAGAACTGAGATGGAAGATGTGGTACAGGTGTAATTTCAAAGCCAGTCTCTTCAGTAGAGACCACTGTTAGCAGAGTAAGGTAGGTGCACATTCTTTTCAAAGGTTTGAAGCCCATGCAAGTGAACTTCATAACTATCTAAGACTTAAAATACCCTGAGCAATTCTTATTGAATCCAAGTCATGTGCTACCCCAGAGAACATTATTACAGAAGCCACTGGGGTAATAATTAAGCTGATGTTGAACTACTACTGTTGATCATTAGTTGGGTAAGAAAGGAATAAAATAATTCTTGGTAACATATCAGGTCATAAATGTGATTGGACAGTCACTAGGAGTCAGTTTGCAGGTCATAAAAGTAGAAATGATCACATATATTAGAAGTTATAAATTTTGATAATAACAGAGTTTAGATATATCACAGGTGCTGGAGGAAAAGGTTGTAAAGGAAGGACTGAAGAATAAACATGTGCGAATCTCACAATAAGCAAAAGTTTAAGAATTAAGAAAAATTGACAGCAAAAGATTTCTATAATGCTTATAATTATGCCAGCATTCTTCTTTGTTTTATGTGTTTTACAGATATTACATCATTTATTTATTTTGGGGGGGTTCTTGTTTTTTTTATTAAATCATAGCTGTGTACATTAATGTTGATCATGGGGCACCACACACTGGTTTCATAGACCATTTGACACATTTTCATCACACTGGTTAACATAGCCTTCCTGGCATTTTTTTAGTTATTGTGTTAAGAACTTATAGTCTACATTTACTGAGTTTCACATGTACCCTTGTAAGATGCACCGCAGGTGTAATCCCACCATGGAATATTATGCAGCCTGAAAGAAAGATGGAGACTTTACCTCTTTCATGTTTACATGGATGGAGCTAGAACATATTTATCTTAGTAAAGTATGTCAAGAATGGAAGAAAAAGTATCCAGTGTACTCAGCCCTACTATGAAACTAATTTATGGCTTTCACATGAAAGCTATAACCCAGTTATAATCCAAGAATAGTGGGATATTACATCATTTAAAGCTTCCAACAGTCCTATGAGTTTGATACTTTTGAAATCTTTACTTTACAGATAAGGAACTGATGTCCAGAGAGATCAGATAAGGTGCCAGTGACACCACTAAGAATTGGAACAGCCACTATCCAGCCCAGAGCCCACAATCTCCCCGCCAAATGTCTGATACTCAGTGGAGGGTCTAGTAAGAGCAAAAGTTCACCATTCGAAGAAGTGAAAATCGCATGCTAAACACATGGAGAGGACAGTGGCAGAAGAGAGTATTTAAACTTGTAATGCATGTTTCATAATAACAGCCAGATCTTTACAGACAACTCACATTTCTTCATCTTTCATTAGAAAATCATGCCTCTCACAGCAGCCAAGGTCACAGGCACCCTAAGTCCAATTAGGATCGAATAGCAACAGCCTTAAATATCATTTATTTTATATGTCCTGCATTTGTCCTTTTAGCCAAATAAAATTTTGTGCCCTGTAAAGAAAGAACTTAACTTTCCTTATTTATTTACATTTGCTTCTGGGAATTAATTCAGTTTAAATAAGTCTTTAGTAAGCTCTGATAAATGAAGTGAACCAAATGAAACAAAAAAGAAGTGAAACAGCTGTTAAAATCCAACATGGAGTCAACTAAAATGGAGTCTATTCCATTCTATTTCTATATTTATTCAAACAATTTAGTGTTTAGGGGCTAAAAGAAATCCCAAACACAATTTAAAACAAACCAAAAAGAATCTAAAGCATATATAGAAAATCTTTTCAAATTAGATATACACTAATGTGTGCATTAAATCACTTGCTCTGAGATATATAAAGATTTCTGTTAAATAGACTTGCTGAAATATACATCTATTTATGTCACTATTTGGCTAAAGTAAATCAGGTAGCTTTCCTAAAATAGTTTATTTTCAAACCAGTTAGTTTGCTACAAATTAGAAACAAACAAAAAATGTTAGTACAGCTTAAGTAATAGAGTTATATTTTCCAAAATGTACTTGATATTCATTTCTCAAAAACTGTAGTGAATTATGTACTCAAGAAGAGTACATAATATAGTACATCTATAAAAACATTTTAAAAGGAAAGTTACATGAGAAATGCAAAAAAGTGCCTTCTAAGGCTATTAAATTACCAAAGGGGGAACGTGAGCCTCTAGTTTGTTAATATTAATAATCTTTTCCCTAACGAAACTATTTTAAAATATTAAAACACTGCTTGTTGGATTTATGTTTAACATTTTCATTTTAGGATATTAACTAAATATATATATTTTTTAAATCAGATCAATTGAGTACATTGCGCATGCAAGTGATCAAGCCTATGAAAATAATGCTAAGGAAGAAAGGAATAAGAAGAAGATAAAAGAAAAAAAGTTCAGCTGCCAAGATGGTTGAGGAGAGAGAATCCACCCAAAATTAATAAAGATAATCACAAATGTAGGCAGGTATGCATACATATTACCTAGGAAGGAGACAAAGAACAAAATGAAAAAAAGTTCAATATGTTGCTATTTGGGGGGGTAATGATGAATGACTATTCACTTGTAGTTTGAGTTTATCTATATTCTTTTGGAAAGATCACTTGATTAAATATGAGCTCTCATACTTCATCTGCTAAAATCCTTAATAACTCAAAAGATTTTAATCTGAATCAGTTCAAAGCCAAACAAAATAAACTAATAATTTGAACTATGGCAGCAGTGAACAAAGAAAGGAAACTGGAAATTTCAGGCTCTAATTTGACCACTCTTTAGAGAAATCATTACAGAATACTGAATGCTTATTGATTACTTGTGTCAAATAGCTTTAAGGACTAAATTTTATAGGAACTTGATCGAAATTTTTAAATAATAAAATCTATCACATTTTGGGCACCATAATCTCCTATCATAAGTTTAGGTGATATGCATAATCCGTGAAGTAAATTTTAAAAGAGAATTTCTAAATGTATCCCACATAACATAAATATATTTATTACTTTAGAAAAAGAAATTTATTTCCCTTAAAGAAAATTTGACGAAAAGTGTGAAATTTTAAATGAGATTTAAATAAGACATTGAAATGAAATAAAGATCCAAAGCACACTTTTTATTGCAATAAAACAGGAAAGTACATATATAATAGGTAGACTGATAGATAAATGGTTTTTAGCCGCAAGTAAAAAAATATTTTGATTATCTTGTGATAATTTCAACAATGTCATAGTAGTATTTAAAAATAAAGCAGAGCAAAATAAGTACAGAGAATTCTGGGGATTTTGCCAAGACTTTAGAGACAACTAATATATTCAATTCTATCTTTTCTTTGAAAAAATACAGAAAGAAAACAAGAGGAGAAATGTTATGAAGAAACATTAGCACATGCTTGTCACTGATCTTGTAGGCCAGATGCTCACAGGAACTTGCATTAAGTCAAGATCAGGCAAAGCCTGGAGGCAGAATAATGTTCCATGTGAGAGACAGGAAGGTAAGAGACATTCTCAGACTGAGAAGAATTTGTTCCCAGAATCCAAGATAATTTAAACATTATTAACTCAATTGCAAGGATCATTTGTCATGACAAAGGGGGAGAATAAAAAACCTCAAGAAAACGAAAAAATAAAATCTGGTAAAACTCTTCCACATCTTAGAGAAGAACTTAATACAGTAAAACTCGCTTATAAGGAGAGGCCATTATAATAATTAATGATGGCATACTGGAGGTATTCCCATTATTGACCAAGTAAAGACAAAGGCTTGTGGAATAACCAATATTATTATTATTATCATAAAGTTTAAGTCCAGAAATAACCATGAAAGAATATTAGGAAGACAATTGTGAGCTGTACATTAGCAGGATGATTTGTGTCTTCTGATCCTGGGTTGTGTGCAGGTTATATGTTTGCCTACTACGGATGCTATCTTAGTTCAAGTTCTGTTAGTGCAAACTGAATACCTGGAACTCAGCAATTTGTAAAGAACAGAGATTTAGTTCTGATAGGTCTATCAAAGTTACACAGTGTTGTAGCAGCCCGTATAACCTACAGCTAGGAGGAGTGAGAGTTATAAGAAATACCTGTGTAGCTCAATAATGGAACACCTTGGTGGAAAGGGCATGGGGAGGGATTTAGCTCTCCTAACAAGCATGAGAGCTCGCGAGGTGAAAGCAGTGGTGAATTGGCAGTCTCTACATCTGTGGTGTGGAGAGGCACGAGATCAGCCTTATGTTAGGCTCGGAGCATGCACATTCTAACACAGACTCACTTACTCCGACTCTATCTCCTCTCCTGCCTGCAGAACGCTAGCACTGCGTCTCTCTGCTGATGATTACCAACCTCTGCTAAAGACTAAGGTCTATCTACTCTAAGACTGCTTTACTCTCTCTAAGACACTCTCTCTTTCCAGCTAAAGTAGATAAGCCCTCAGGCATCTAACAGACCTGAGCAAGGCAATTTAGCAGTCCTCATCCAGAACCTAGTTAAGCCGGGCCGAGTCCTGGCCACTCCTGGGCCCTGACATAGTGTATTTAAATTCTAATAAAATAAGCCTAGAAACAGTTAGAATTAATGACATCTGTCAAATAAATATTTCTCTATACTAGTAATATTAACTAGCTATAGCTGGATAAGGTGAAGAGTATATTAATGGTGAAAAACAAATACAAAAATCTAAAAATAGATTAAATAGAAATGTTTATGGTATCTATAACCATGCTTAATAAAATTTATAGAGTAACATTCAAACTTGAATGAAAAGTATGTCTTGAAAGATTAAATACCATAATGATGAGTATTCTCAATGAATTAAATTGGAGAGACTCCAATCTAAACCATGGAAATTTTTTTCTTAGAACTTGATTACTCAATTTTGTTTCATCAGGAAAAATTTAAAAAAAAAAGTCAAATCTTTTAAACAGCCTTAATGAACTGGATTTATTTTATTAAAATTCAAATATCCCTTTGATAATAATAATAATTAATGGTGTACTATAAGCACAAGGAAAGTCAGAATTAAGAAAGAACTTAGAAAGCCCTAGAAAGAAATTTTGTATGAATGAGAATTTAAAATACAAACGTATGATTTAAAGTCAGTGGAGCAAAGGGGAGAGAATAGAGGCAATTTTTATTGCTAGTGGGACAATTTTGAGTCCCAACATATCATAACCTAAAATAAAGACCAAAATTAATGAAGGGATATATAAAACATTACATAATTATATAAAAATTAATCCTAGTATGAAAAGGCTCTTTTTAAAGTGAACACAAAAGGTGATCCATGAAAATTGATAACAAATATATATGTATATGTGTCTAAGGGTATCCCATTAGATACATAAATTTCTGCACCATAATCAATGCTTCTGAACCCTCAAGCAAGTTGCTAGCATTACTATCACTAATATATTAATATGTTTTGTGTATATCAATTCATCACATTTTTTACACTTGTAGAAAACTGGGTATTTCATACAAACAATTTAATAAATGTGAGGGTTTTCAGCAGGCCCCCTGGTTGAAGAGCTCAACTACAACCTGAACTTTACCTTACAAACGAAAATGATGTAACCCAAATATGTGTACCCTCATATTAATCTGAAATTTAAAAAAAGAAATAAATTATTCATATAATATTCATACTCAATAATAATAAATCTAAAAAGCAGATATCATGCTTTCCCATTAAACTCAAAGATAAGCTTTAATTCACGATACTACTTTGGGAGATTACGGTGTACAATTTTGTACATGATGTTTGGACAAAAAAGTAAAATCAATACTTGCCGAAGTTGAACAACGAGATTTAAATTCCAATTCTGATTGAGCCCACTCAGTTGGAAACATAAAATGAGATGATTATGTTTGTCTTGGAAAGAGGCACTTTGATCTTCTTCACTACAAAAAGAGTATAAACTAGAAACTTCTAATTATATGAAATGTTGCCTATCAGCATGACACATATCAGTATAAATTCTTGACTTTTCAGGAAAAATGCAAAAAGGCTGAAAAATTGCTATGACAGAGGTGATTCTTTAAATATCATTGTTTTATTTTACTTATACTATTTGGGTGTTGAAACTATTTTAGAGGAGATAAATGTCACTGACATTGAAGGGCTAAGTTTTAGAAAAGGTCTTAATCTCACTTCTTAGGAAGTTTCAAAATCAATCTTGAAAGAACAGATTCAGAGCGAGTCAGAAACATTCGTAGTAAGAATTATTTGGAGTCATATTAAATAGTTACAACAGCTACAGTTTATCAACAATTATAGGCAGGCATTTGTTTTAATCTTTTTTAAAAAGGTATAAAATTAGGGATGAGTGAGAAATGATATAAATGCTGTTATGGCATTTCTCCCCTTAAGTTTTGGTCTGTAAATTACAAAATACTCCAAAGTAACGTACTTAATGTGAAAATAGTAAAGCATTTTGAAACCAAGAGCTTGTGATTACGATAGAGTGTTTTTATTATATATTACTACCTTATATTAGGAATACTCAGAATCAAGCATATTATAGACTAAAGATGTTTTTCAGTTGTAAGCCTACTCTCCAGTTTAAAAAATATATATATGGTTTGGAACAAAAGGAGCATCTTATGCCCATCATGAAAAAAATACTCTTAGTTTTCTAACACCTAAGTAAAGAACAGCAGACATGAACGAACTCAGCATTGGACTTACACACCAGTAGCAATGTAACTTCTATGATGCTGTATCAGTGTGTTTACTTGATTACTACAAATACCTTTATTATCTATGATTTATAGAGAGTTCTAGAATATGACTATTTGTGTTTAACAGGTTCACACTTATTGTATTTTACACATAATAGTATTAAATGTGACTGTGCTTATTTGTTATAAAAAAGATTTAGATTTGATTAAGAAAAGTGTGAAACATAATTTAAATTTAAATATGCTTTTATTGAACTATAGATTATCTGAATCAAAGGTACCAAGTGATCGTTTCAATGAATGGTATGTAAAGATAAACAAATTAATCTTAATATTGGCCACATAAACCACAATCTTTAAGTTGTGGGAAGCTTGTTAATGTTCACTCGGAAAAAAATATTATTGCAGTGGAATTTTAATATTTAATTCACACATAAAAGAATTTAAACATAACACTACATTTCATATAAAAATTCTTCTTGTTGTATAAGGAAGTCAGAATTCCCTGTCAATTTAACTGATTATAAATTACTTTTCTAGTGTTAACAAAAGAAAAATAATACTTTACACTATATTTTGATTCTAGCTTTATTATTATATATTTTATAGGTGTTCAAAAGCTTTGACAAGTGCCTATATGTCTCAAATTGAAAATCAAATTTTATCTACAGGCACCAAAAAAAAGGAAATCCATTCTCTTAACCTCCTTTTTAATATCAAGAGGTTTTCTAGGTTTATTGCTAAAAAGCAAAGGCAATATAAATAAGTCAAAATGAAATAATTTGTCTCTATGAGGAAAATAATTTATTCTAGTACAAAAACTAACTTTTCTTTTTGGAGTAGAGTACCTTTAGAAATATATTTAAAAAAATACACTGTAAGCAAAAAGATATATCGGAATTAACTATTTGACAGTATTAATTTAAACGTTTTTATGAGGTACAAGACATACTATGTATTTGTCATTGTCATAGAGGGAACAGAATAGTCATCTTACCTATGTATGCCATCTAGAAGCTCAGTCTGATGAGAAATCAGAGAAAGGATAAGACTGTTGCCACCCAGGCACCCAGCCCTGCTCACTGCTCCAGAGGAAGCCAGTATACTGAGGCAGCAGTGGTTGTAGCAGAGGGTTTAATACCACATGGCACCATGCAAGCAGGTGGAAGGAATCTTTCAAATCTTCCTCCCTAAGAATACTGAGGATTTTTAAAGATAGCTTAGAAACAAAGGTCTAGAGAAATTAGGCCTGCTG
Source organism: Loris lydekkerianus (assembly GCA_963574355.1). NCBI lineage: Eukaryota > Metazoa > Chordata > Mammalia > Primates > Lorisidae > Loris > Loris lydekkerianus. Next base: position 13,540 of record CAUYPK010171407.1, read on the forward strand.
ATGGAGTGAGGATGAATTCAAGAAGCAGAAACTGTTTTCTTACACTGAGTTTATTCCCATGTCACAAGTTGAGTTAGTTTCTTGCTTTGGGCTCCTGGTTGGTTGGCCCACAAAGTCTGGATTTGGAAGATTACCTCAAAAGTCAACCTTAGGTGTCATAAGGGTCATAGTATATCTAGGAGCAATGGAAAAACTTTATGACTTTCAGCTATCTGACTACTGAGTAGTAAGCAATTATAAGAAAGTGAGCTAGAAAACAGTGGTGGGACGTGTGAATGTACCTTCTCAGTGTTCAGTTCCTTGCCACAGTTCCCACCTTGGGCCTTATATTAATTTTATAAAGGACAATTTCAAGATGATATACAAAAGTAATTATGGAGACAAATGGGCAGAAATATGTTATTTTATGATACCGTTTTGTTACGTAAAGGCAGGCAAGATGAAGGGAGGAATAGAATTACTTGAGATAACGCAGAACATTTTCAGAAAGCAAAATGAGAAAGAGGAGAGAAAACAGCAGAAGAAAGAAGAGACTTCATGGTACCAACAGAAACATCTAATGGGCCATTTCATTAACTTTTATGATATTGTCATTATAAAATCTTTACCAAGATACAACAATAGCCAACGCTTTCGGAACTTGAAAATTTCTTATTTGTTATTTCTTGTTCATATAAATAAAACTTTAGGTTTGTTTTTGATGCAGCTGCAAAGCAATCCAAAGAACAGTTGAGAAATATACGAATAAAAGCTATGCATTCAGCACACAGGTGTTTTGTGAAGGAAATTAACTATATGGATAAAAGTTGCATGAACTAGTAGCTAGAAAGAATAGCCCGCTGGGGCAGTGGGAATACTGAACTGTCAGACGCTGCTGGTTTTGATTTCATGACGTCTATAAAAACTTTTTTAAAAGTATTTTAATATGACAATTTTCAAATTTACAGCCAAATTGTTGTAATTTTATAGTGAATACCAATATCCCTACCATTTAGATTCTACCATTAGCATTTTATCACACTTGCCTTTTTTTTCACTTTTTATTCCAGTAGATTTAGGGGGTACAAGTAGTTTTTTGTTCCATGGGTGAACTGCAAAATGGAGACGTCTGAGCTCTCAACGTGCTCACTTGACAAAATACATATTCATTCATCCTCTGTCTAACCATTTACCAATTGATCTTATGCACTTCAAAGCACATTGCAAACATTGGAAAAACTCTTAAATACTCCATCAAATGTATCATTTGTCAGAGTTCATGGCTTTTCTTTTGAAATAAATTTAAATGTACAAATCAAATTCAAATGTCCAGGATGCATTTGCTGAAGAATTTTTTTTTGTTTTAATTTAGTTTTCCAGGTAGTGTGCCTTACAGGAAGAAGATGCCCAGGAAGACTGATGCAAGTATCTCACCTCCTAAGTGGTACACCACTTCATCACTGTAATCACCTTTGTTAGTTTGTATGTATCCCAGAATCTCACAAGCTCAGGGCATGGATATAATCTTGTTCCAAACTCAGCGAGACAGAGTGTCAGTCCAGACCCCAAGGCCAAAACAGAGGGGCCTGACTGTGTTACCAATCAACCTTCCTGTATTCAGTTTCCTATTCAGAATTTTGTTAATATCTAATTCTCTGGGGAGAATTCAGTAGTTAGTGCTGACCACTGGTAAGAGCTAATGGGAATTATGTAAGTAACTCAAGAGTAGCATTGTAGAAAGGACTGTGAATTTCAATCAGATAAGTGCTTTTTTTTTAATTTTGGGGGATTCATTGAGGGTACAATATGCCAGGTTACACTGATTGAATTTGTTAGGTAAAGTCCCTCTTGCAAAGTGCTTTTAAAATCTAGGTATGAAAGATACCAACAAAATCATAGGAGAAAATAAGAAAACTCAGGTGTGTATAAGAATAGCTAAATTATTTCCCTCACAAACTTATTTTGGAATTGAAATATTACTAGGTGTATATCCAAAAGACCAAAAATCACTTTATAACAAAGACATTTGCACCAGATTGTTAATTGCAGCTCAATTCGTAATTGCCATGTCATGGAAGAAGCCCAAGTGTCCATTGACCCATGAATGGATTAATAAATTGTGGTACATGTATACCATGGAATATTATGCAGCCTTAAAAACGATGGAGACTTTACTTCTTTTATGTTTACATGGATGGAGCTGGAACATACTCTTCTTATTAAAGTATCTCCTGAATGGGAAAAAAAAAAGTATCCAATGTACTCAGTATTCTTATGCAACCAATTTATAATTACTCACACTTTCATACGAAAGATAAATCACAACTATAGCCCAAGATGAAGGGGATCAGAAGGGTCAGGGGAGATTCAATGGAGAGTGTAAACGGTTGGACCATTCATTTGGTTCACATTGCAAGGGTACATATCAAATATATTAAGTATAGAGTATAAATGTCTTAACACAATAATTAAGTAATGCAATGTAAGAGTATAAATGTCTTAACACAATAATTAAGTGATGTAAGCATTCCTAATTATATATAAAATCAGCACATTTACTCCTAAAGGCCTTCAATTATACATGATCTATGTATTTATGACTTAATAAAAAAAAAAGATTTTAAGCTTACTAATCAGCCATTAATTACTAATGTTTGGTTTCAAATAAATAATAATGAAACAAGTTACAAAGTTAAAAAAATAAAAACTAAAAGTATTTTTAAAAAAATATACAAATAACAGTCAAATATGACATTAAATACATATATATTATTTAAATATGTATATATATACACACTTAAAATTCATATTTGACAGGTATGTACATTATTGCCAGTGAAACGATTTATGTTAATGATTGATGATGTTTCTACCTCTTCCAAATATGTAGATGTCAGTTGACTACAAATTTTCAATGTGAATTTGATCAATGAAAACTTCAGAGAGTGTATTATACAAACACAAGGAAAAGCGGGGAACAAAAAAGAAAACAGAAAATAATGTCAAAAGACTGAGATAAGGCAGAGTGCAAAACATGGCTTAATCACAAAATGGAGTGTCAAGTGATTGAACAGCAAGATTATAATGATATGAAACAGAATCCACAAAATTTGCAATGAATGCCAAGCCCAAAAGGTATGAAGATGAAATAAAGAAGACGTCATAATGATAAACAAGTCATGTCCAAAGTCAGAATCTACAGTGGGTATTACAGCTTTTTCAAAGGAGTCTTCATTCAGGAAAATGAGCCAGACATTATTAATGAATTCCCAACCATATACCAAAACTTAATTTCTAAATTTTACATTTCTTTTGGCCTATTTCAGGAAGGAGTGAAGAACTTTTGATAGGTAGTTTGGGCTTTTGCATACCACTATGCAGACTGAGGCTCAATTTCCTAATTGTATAATATAATGCTGTTTTTTTTCTTGGTTACTGTTAAATTTTTAGAACATAATGTAGATAAAATTCCTGTGTCCATCTCTGTGACATAGTAGAAATTTAATTCATTTGATTAACATTCCTTAAGTGTTTGCCCTGTCTTAGGGATTGTAATGTGCACGAGGGTACTGTGGCAAATACAGAGAGATACAATTCCTGCCTGAATGGGCCTTATGATCTTTCCAGGAAAAGGAACAACTAAACAAATAATTACAGAGTGGTTACTATCATGAGCAGGAAAGTGTAGGACATTATGGAAGAACATAAAAATGCTTACCAAAGTAGAATGCATGTACTGGGCACTTACTATACACCAGGCACTGTTCCAATGCTTCTTGTGCTTTAAACATTGTAATTCTCAGAACACCCCATGAATTAGGTGTATTAGAGCCTTGCAGTGGATGGGGGGATGAGGTAGAGAGGTATTTAACAACTTGCTCAAGGTGGCACAGCTTTTAAACTAGAGGTAAGAGCAGACTGTACTTTTTATTTCTAGCTAATCTACCTCTTCATTGCTGAAATGAGAAATTTACACCAAGGAGCTTCATAGAGATAGTTGGAGGATAGGTAGTGTCAGGCCAAGCAAAATGTAGGAGGTGGGAATGTCTTCCATACAGAAAATTGTGAAGGTAAAAATTGATTTTCTTTCTAACAAGATGAAAGTGCACCTGTGATTCCAAACACAAGATATTAAAAAAAAAAAAAAGAAAAGAAAGTTTATATTGCTTGGTTGAGTTTGGAAGACATTTTATATTTGGAAAGCAGATGGACATTTTATGGAGGCATAAAATATCATTGTGAGTTATTACTGAGTTAACTTTTTATTACCGTTTGAGGGTAATATTTATTACAAATTTTGTTTTACATTTTTGTTAGCAACATTACTGTAAATAAAAAATGGGCTTGTTCTCATTCTCAAAATGTATATCTGAAGAGTCTGTGAAATAGGACTGAGAGCTCTCTACAATTTATGCACAGCTGCCTTAAGATTCAGAATCAGTGTAGCTATTATTCTGAACCAAGATCTTAAAGTGTCAATGATCGTTATTTCTGGAATGACAGCAGTCCTTGACTCATGGAGACTCAGAGCAGTAAATCATATCTACCCATTTTTTTTTACTTATTTTAAATTCTGTCATGTATCTATATTTGTAAAAGTGTTTTAAAATGTTCAACTATAAACTTAACTGGAATATAAGTTTAATGGTATAAACCTCTTAAATCTGTAATTTTCCACTGTATTTCAATTTTAAATTAAAATTATAGGCACGTTTCCAAGATTAAGCTTATGTATTGTATATCTTCTTTAGATTTATATTTGAACTTTTTTTTCTTTTCTGTAAGTCAATTTTGGTGCCTAGTACAGGCAAAGAGCTGAAGTATGTTTTATTTGTGGTTTAGAAGACAAGATACGTATTCTCACAATATATATTATATAAAGTAAGAAAAAAATTCTTTTAAAATTTTCTACTAGGAAAATGAACCAGAAGAGAGGAAGAGAAAAGAAATGACCTAAATTGAAGACTTCTTTCATATTTATTCTCTCACTTCATTACAAAATGAATACATGAATGAACTTGGATGGGTTCTTAAGAGTTCACATTGGAAAGGCCTCAGTGGGGAATGCAAACTAAACTGAAAGATGTCAATAAAATAATCGCTGATTAGTAATTAAAGTATGAATGAAATGAAAACATATGGCCTCATAACAGCTGATGAATTTATAAGGAGCACTTGAAGCACTTACATGGCATGATCAGTTAAATAACTTGGTTGGGCATAGAAAATCAGATCAATATTGTAGAGAAAATTAAGTGGGGATGTAGAGTAATGGATAAAATATATAGGAAAAGGAAGCATGAATGAACTTTCTTAAAAAAAGAAATAAATACTGATATTCTTTGGACTTTAATATATAGATCTTATAGACAGAAAAAGATAATTTTGAAATAAGAAAAAGAGAAAACTGTAAAATACCAACTCTATACCATGAATGGATGAAAACTGTGCCTCTAATGTTACCATTAAATTGTGTCTCAATGTTATTATTAATTGCTCAAATAAATATGGGAGATCTTAAATCTCATATTTATTGACTCAATGGATTATTTTGAACATAAAAATGCTTCTTGAGGCAGAGCATGATGGCAGACAGGGCGGACATGTAGCCCACCTCTCTCGAGCCATCAGGAGAGAAGAAAGGGTGTCTGGACCTTCCCCGCTGTGGATTATTGGTGTGAGATGCTCAGCTGGAGATGCTCAGTGAAGTGGCAAACTGCTATATCTGAGGGGTAATTTAAAACCACAGACTCTGCTGTAGAGATTCTTCCCTGCCTGGCCGAGCCGGCCAGCTGGCCTTTTCCTTATGGAGGGCAACAGTTTGAAAATGCTGATAAAACCCAATTAACAAATATTTATTCCTGAACTGAGAGAGGCATCCGAAAGGAGAGCCACTCAAAACCACGGGGAACTGGGCAACCTGTTGGACAATAGAAGGGAAGGGAGCGCGCCCGGGAAACAGACATTTTGAACTATCTAAGGGCGGGTGCCCTCCCCCAGACCAGCAGGGATTGAGTAAGACAACGACATTCCAGCTGAGGAAGGCTGGAGGTGGTTGGCGGTTCAGGCTGCGGCTGCTAACTGGCTGGTCCCGATCAAGAAGGGAAACTTTGAATCATAAAACTCAGAATAAGGTCCCCGAGTCCTCCCGAGTTCTCCTGCTGCACGAGCCAGCTCACACCTGGCCGCGAACCCAGCAGCACCCCCCCTACAGTCAATTGTAGTTGCCAGCTTACAGGAGAACCTGGAGCAAAGTGGAAAGATTTGAGAAGCATGGACCCCTGCACTGAGTGGGAAGGTCGGTCACGAGTGCTGTCTGGAGCAAAATAGCTGAGGTTACACATTACTTGGGTGACAAACTTTTACAGAAACTCCAAAATGGCGATTGGCCATGGAAGGTTACCATGGTAACAGTATAAACTGTGAATCCTGTATAAGCCTGTGAACCGCACACAGTGCCACCTGGTGTCCAGAAAGTATATAGAAGTATGATTATATTCCTACGAAAGCTGAAGCTTACATCATACATATAGAAATATATTTCTACATATAAGAACAACTTTTTTGTAGATGGTGCCTTTCTTTTTGTTTGTTTCTTTCTTTTTTCTTTTTTTTTTTTGTTTGTTTTGTGTGTTTGTTTTTGTTCTTTTGCTTTGTTTTTTCCTCACCATTTACTTGGAGGAGCTTTTGTTAATTTTTTATTATTACTTTTTAAAGAGATATATATTTTTTATTTCTATTTTTTTCTAATTTTAATTTCTCCTTTCTTCTCTTTTAACTTTTCTACAAACACCACTTTTTTATCTTTTTTAAAAAAATTATTTTACAACTATCACTATTTTTATTGCAGTTTTTTTTTTTATGTTGCTGGTGTCGTGGGTGTTGTCTGTATGTCTATGTGACTCTGTCTTTTTCTGTATCTATGGGCTAATGTGTCTGGTAGCTTTTCTATCTGTCTATTTACTCATTTGCTGTCAATAAGCTTGGTGTTACAACTTGCAATCCTGAGCTCCAAGCACTCCTTTCCACTCTCACTCTGAGGTCTGGAGGACTGCCACTCAGGAGTACAGATTCTGGGGTGACTGCTCGAGAGGTGTAGACAGGATCTGGACTGCAGGTGGACAGTGCCAATTCTACAACACAGGAGTGAGGAGACGATGGTCGGCTAAGAAGGAATCACAAAGGAGCAGTGGTGCCCCAAAGTGCAGAGCAGCACCTGTATTTAGCAATAACAAGGCCCACTCCCAGATATCCCATAGCCACTCCTCCTGTTTCCCTGGGCAATCAGATGAGGCGGACATCTTCTCAGATGGCAACCACCATGGATCAGACCTGGGCCTGAAACACAGGCCCCATGAGTAAAGGGTTTGCCAGAGGCAGTACTGGCTTGGGTGGAATGCAGGGACTAGAAAACGCACCCCAGAGCTGGGAAACTTCCAGGGTGGAACTGATCCAAAGGACTGCTCTACTGAGCCTAAGACGCACCTGGCCCTCAGGGGATTATCAGCCTATACACAAAGGAGGCCAATAGGCTACAGTTGACATCTAACCATGCTACAAATACAAACCTGTGAAGACAGAACCTGAGGCACAGGTTCTGGAAACTCAAGTCAGCCTCTCCTTTGCAGAGGAATTCAGCAGGGGCTCTGCAGATTCAGAAACAAACTCCCACAGGGTAGTTATGTTCAGCCAGTAACATAAATTAAAGGTGGAGCTGGAACTGAGTGAACACCCCCAGACTCCATCAAGTGCCTGAGGTTGACAGGCCTCACCACCCCCTGCTGGATAGAGGCCAAGAGCAGTGGCTTGGACAAGCAGATACAAACTTCCCTGGGATTTAGGCAGGTGCAAACCTCTGGAGTACCTGCTCACTGCAGACAACTGACTGGGTCACAGTCTTGTGGGGCCAGCAGCGACTGGGTGCGACAGAGCTGCAAGGTGGGGAAGGAGGCATCAACCTTCCCAGACTGATCTATTTGCTGGGTGGCTCCTCCAGATTCCAGGAAGCACAAGAGCAAGCCATATTAGAGCAGTCACCAGACCCCTGTGATCCAGTTCCCAGAGACCTCTTAAACAATCCAACCTGAGACAGGTGCTGACTGAGACAATTGATTTGGACCTTTTAAACTGAGCCAA